>JAVTVY010013512.1:0-52573 GCA_036873755.1 Hanleya hanleyi
TGAGGAACAATTTGCGGAGGGCAAATAGGCTGGATAGGATTTATACTTTCTTCATGTTCAGGTACCTGTAGTTCGAGTCATTGCATATTCTTATCTCTTGCCTGTTTGCATGCGTGACTTGTGTGTACAAACTGAGTTAGATAAGGGGTTTATCATAGGCCCATTTGAAACACCTCCATTTCCTGTATACAGAGTGAGTCCAATTGGCATTGCTGAAGGGAAGTACTCTGGTAAGAAGCGGCTTATAGTCGACCTCTCAGCTCCACGTGGTAACAGTTCATATCCTAGCATCAACGAGTTAATTAGTAAAGATGAATTTTCTCTGCAATACGTTAAGATTGACGATGCCATCAAAGCAATCAAGCACTGCGGACAAGCTGCTTGGTTGTGTAAAACTGATATCAGTGATGCATTTAAACTCGTCCCCATTCACCCCAGCTTGGTTCAATGGTATGGTATCAAGTGGCGGGGTAGATATTATTTCTTTACTAAACTCGCATTTGGATGTCGCTCAAGTCCAAAGATTTTCTCAATGCTATCTGAGGCAGTAGCGTGGATATGTAGGGCCAACTATGGGATCAAGTTCGTGTACTGCTTGCTAGATGATTATCTTTGCATAGATTATCCCCAGGCCAATGGATTCAGGAATACTGCCTTGTTGTCTCTGGTGTTCAACAGATTGAACATCCCGCGTGCCCCCCATAAAACAGTCGGCCCCAGTCATGAGTTGGAATACCTGGGGGTTTGCCTGGATTCTATCAAGATGGAAGTGCGCCTCCCAGCCAATAAAGTGTGCCGTATTATAGAAATTCTCAATTCCATTCTTCTCAAAAAGTCCTGCAAGAAACGTGAGTTGCTGTGTGTGTTTATAGGTCACTTAAATTTTGCCATGAAGGCAATATGGCCAGGAAGAGCCTTTATTTCACATCTGATAAATCTATCCAAGCAGGTAGATCGGTGTTACAAGTACGTGGCTCTGGATTCCGACACCAGGAAGGAATTACGTCTGTGGCACACATTTCTTTCTGAGTGGAATGGTATTTCCTTTTTCCTCGAGGATAACATCACAGTAGCCTCCGATTTCCACCTATTCACCGACGCAGCTTCGACGCTAGGTTTCGGAGGTTATTTCCAGGGAAAATGGTTCAGTGAATTGTGGCCAGTTTCTGTGCGTGAAATGCATGAAAACGAGAATATATCAATCTCTATGGCATTCCTGGAGTTATACCCGATAGTGGTAGCAGCAGTGTTGTGGGGTGCTGAATGGAAAGGGAAACGTATTCTCTTTCATTGTGATAATACAGCCACAGTCAGTATAATCTCGAAAGGCAGGAGCAAGTGTAGTGTGATAATGAAATTAATGCGTAGGTTGATTTGGTGTGCAGCAGTGAACAATTTTGTTGTGCATGCTCAACACATATGTGGTTCGCATAATAACATTGCTGACGCCTTGTCCCGTTTCCAGTTCCAGAGGTTCCGGAACCTGGCCCCGAACGCAGAAGATGTCCCGTTCAAGTGCCCAACACCGGAAGAACTTTTTCTGTACTGAATGAGACTTTAAATGAACTATGGACTGTATCATTGGCTGAAAATACCCAGGCAGTATACAATTCAGGTTATAAATGCTACTGCCGGTTTATCATCCCATATTTCTCACCTGGGTGTTCGTGTAATGCCCCACTCCATTTGCCATGTATCTCTGAGAAGCTGCTTGTTTATTTTATTGCTCATTGTCATGGGGTGTTGCATTTATGATACGATCAAAGTGTACCTAGCTGGCATTAGATCTGCTTACATCAAAGCCGGCTTCCCTAACCCACTCATTAATAGGGATGGCCAGGTCCACCCACGTCTTACTTTGTTGTATAGGGCACTGAAGAAACTTAAGACCCCCCGGAGTCCACGCCAACCAATCACTTTTGACATATTAAAACAAATTTGTGGAGCTTTGGATATTGGTATGTTTGGGCCACACCTTGATCTAATGTTGTAGACAGTATGTACTGTGGCATTCTTTGCTTTTCTACGCTGTGGGGAATTCACCTCTATAAATAATGTGGTCGATCCTAGCCATCACTTACTCATGCGTGACCTCACCTGGGTACACCAGACAGAGCATTTCAAATTAACGTTAAAATCTTCTAAAACCGATCCATTTCGACAAGGCGTGGTCATATCCTTGTGTAAAACTGGTCATACTGTATGCCCTGTCACATTCTTGACACAGTATTTGAATCTGCGAGCGTCTCTGGGTGCAAAACCTGAGGACCCTTTGTTTGTTATAAACCATGCTAATCAAATTTTAAGTAGACAATTCTTTATAAACAGAATCAGAATCATACTCAAACAATTAGGCTTTGATACAAGTAATGTGAACGGGCACTCGATAAGAGTGGGCTCGGCCAGCAGTGCCGCCAGGGCGCAAGTTGAAGATCATTTAATAAAAGTCCTAGGACGATGGAGTTCAGACTGCTACACTCGTTATATTCGCACGTCATTGGACACAATCGCTTGTGCTCAGCGTGCGGCGCCATGTGTCACAATTGAATATAATTCATACATTTAACATTTATTTTGTCTTGTACTGTATTTACATGTATATGAGAATCACTATTTCTGCTGGAGGTGTGGAGAGTTTTCAATTTTGGGGGTCAGCTCCACATAGTTCCGCCTTTTTGGGGGGGAAACACATTGTTTCTTTCCCCTCAAAATTGACTATTAACGACTTACGATTAGTGACTGCTCCGGGACAACATCGTCATGCTTGCTCCTGGCAGCCCAAAAACTCCAGACAACCATCGTCATGCTTGCTCCCGGCAGCCCTGCGACTGTAGCTTAGCATTTAGAGTAGGTGACTGTTCATGGCGGCACCACCCACTTGCGGTCCGGTCTCACCCTGATTTGCCTTGGCCCCTGAACCCTGCGACTCACTATGATACATGCTAGTTAGGGATGGAGCTGTGAGGAGTCTGCCCCCCAATATGCCAAATATTGTTTATGTGTTATGTTCATTGAACTATGAGGATAATAAATGTTTTCCTATACATCATACCATGTGTTGGTTGTCTTTGCATAAATTGTAATCTACCAAGTTGTTGGTTTGATGTGGTTTATGCAGGGAGAGCCAACACTTCACAACTAACTCAGTCCAGATGTGCTCTGGTCATTCTGCAGAGTGCAAAGTCATAAATCTCAACTGGGACCTATACCCAGAACTAATTACTTCTACAGATGGGCTATCTGGCCATTAAACTGTGGGAACCAGCAGTCTTGTTTCCTTCACTCTTAGCCCTGCTTTCCAATGCTACAGACGTCTTTATCTATGCTGCCAACTGTATTCATTCCGCCATCCCTCCACCACCTCCAGCAGCTGGGGGGCAGACCCTCTAACTGGGGGGAAACACATTGTTTCTTTCCCCTCAAAATTGACTATTAACGACTTACGATTAGTGACTGCTCCGGGACAACATCGTCATGCTTGCTCTTGGCAGCCCAAAACTCCAGACAACCATCGTCATGCTTGCTCCCGGCAGCCCTGCGACTGTAGCTTAGCATTTAGAGTAGGTGACTGTTCATGGCGGCACCACCCACTTGCGGTCAGGTCTCACCCTGATTTGCCTTGGCCCCTGAACCCTGCGACTCACTATGATACATGCTAGTTAGGGATGGAGCTGTGAGGAGTCTGCCCCCCAATATGCCAAATATTGTTTATGTGTTATGTTCATTGAACTATGAGGATAATAAATGTTTTCCTATACATCATACCATGTGTTGGTTGTCTTTGCATAAACAAACAGGTTGAAGTATGTAATACCGTATATATGTATAGCAGTTACCAGTTGGACTAGCTGAAGTATAGATAGGCCTATACACATATTTCCAAGGAACTAATAAGTTTCAGTCTTCCGCAAGTTCTCACATAGTATCAGGTATTTGGCAGGGTCAAAATAGATTTGGAGATACTCCCAAGTACCAATTTAATCTTTTCGGTTTTCTGTAACTTTGAGAAGTATGGAAACATTTTCTGTATTGTATTGATGAATGGCACTCGTAATAGCGCTGAACGCGATGTTAAACCCTAACTCACTCGCTGAAATTATCCTACTATTCCAAGAAAGAACCATTAGGCTTACATTGATGATAATGTTCACAACTTCAAGTCATCATAGTCCAGTTATCAGTGACGAACAATATTCTCCATACTGTAGAAATTTAAGCACGAAGTCACGCATCAGTGTACATGTACCTGCTGGTCTGTCATCAGTCTGTTATCTAAGAATTAAAAGAAAGGCACATTGAACTTCCATGGTCCGTACATTTTCATGAATTCTGACTGGATTGGTTAACAAATTTTTCATTTCTTCTTATTTATTACATGCTTTACATCTTGTTAAATCCTTGCTTCTGATACAGGGGTCAGAAATGGAATAGAATTTGACCATAAAAGGTCATGGAAAGTCAGGTAATTTAAGTCCTCTTGAATGTGAGTTCAGGCGGGTATTTCTCTATTTCCTCAGTTGTTATGGATGGATAAACTGGTGCTGTATTCCTTGAAAGAATGGCTGGGTGATATATATATATAGTATTTCTATATTTCCAGGCTATTAGAAGTGGATAAACTGGTGCTGCACTCCTTGAATGAATGGCTGGGTGATATATATAGTATTTCTATATTTCCAGGCTATTACAAGTGGATAAACTGGTGCTGCACTCCTTGAATGAATGGCTGGGTGATATATATATATATATATATATATATAAAGTATTTCCTTGTTTCCAGATTGTTAGGAGTAGATAAACTGTTGCTATATTCCTTGAATGAATGGTTGAGTGATATGAAGTATTTCCATATTTCCAGGATGTTAGAAGTAGATAAACTGGTGCTGTATATTAATTCATTGAATGAATGGCTGGGTGATATATATATAAAGTATTTCTCTATTTCCAGGTTGTTAGGAGTAGATAAACTGGTGCTGTATATTAATTCATTGAATGAATGGCTGGGTGATATATATATAAAGTATTTCTCTATTTCCAGGCTGTTAGGAGTGGATAAACTGATGCTGTATTCCTTGAATGAATGGTTGAGTGATATGAAGTATTTCCATATTTCCAGGATGTTAGAAGTAGATAAACTGGTGCTGTATATTAATTCATTGAATGAATGGCTGGGTGATATATATATATAAAGTATTTCTCTATTTCCAGGTTGTTAGGAGTAGATAAACTGGTGCTGTATTCCTTGAATGAATGGCTGGGTGATATAAAGAAGAACCAGATACCAAGTATACTTGGTGGTGTAGGACCAATGTATTCATTTGTGCAAATTGGTGAGTCCAATCTATATGAGGTCTATATCGACGAGAACTGGGTGCTGTAATGGCTGGGCTGATCAGTGTCCAGGATAATAGGAACTGTGGACACTCTCATGTTCTGGCACATGTATGTACCATCGTGATATGACTGAAAAAATGTTGAAAATGACGTTAAATCCTACTCACTCACCTTTTATCAATATTGATCCCTTTTGTGACAAATCTCTCCAGCAGTGAGAGATAGAAAAGCTCCGAGTGGTCCAAGCACAAATTTATTTAACAGTGAGAGATAGAAAAGCTTCGAGTGGTCCAAGCACAAATTTATCTAACAGTGATAGAAAAGCTCTGAGTGGTCCAAGCACAAATTTATTTAACAGTGAGAGATAGAAAAGCTCCCAGTGGTCCAAGCACAAATTTATCTAACAGTGAGAGATAGAAAAGCTTCGAGTGGTCCAAGCACAAATTTATCTAACAGTGATAGAAAAGCTCTGAGTGGTCCAAGCACAAATTTATCTAACAGTAAGAGATAGAAAAGCTTCGAGTGGTCCAAGCACAAATTTATCTAACCGTGATAGAAAAGCTCTGAGTGGTCCAAGCACAAATTTATCTAACAGTAAGAGATAGAAAAGCTTCGAGTGGTCCAAGCACAAATTTATCCAGCAGTGAAAGATAGAAAAGCTCTGTGTGGTTCAAGCACACATCTATCCAGCAGTCAGTAGGAGGTACAAAGGTGCCAATATGATATGTGGTGAATGTATCACACCTGTGTTAGAAATGATAGAATAGAATGCATGCATGAATTTCATGAGCAATTGGTTCATACCAATGATGTCTGGTGATACTGTCATGTGAGACAAGGACAATGGTTCCTGAATGACACTGTCAATCATAATATTCTACTCTCCAAGCTTGAACACTATGGTTTTCGAGGACTATCAAATACCTGGTCAATCACAAACCGTTGTATACAATGAGACTTTGTCAGAACCAATGTCTATAGGATATGGTGTCCCTCAAGGGTCAATCCTCGGACCTATGCTTTTTCTTCTTTATATTAATGATATAAATAGCGCAACCGATATGTTAAAAATTATTCTCTTTGCTGATGACACCAGTGCTGTATTCTCTTCCAACAACATATCAGATGTATTTAATATCATGTCACAGGAATTACAGAAACTTCATAGCTGGTTCTGCTGTAATCGCCTGTCATTAAATATTAAAAAAAACAAATACATGTTAATAAAACCCCATGCCCAACGACCAATAGCTAATGTGTCTGGACTACTTATCTCGGGAACAGAAATTGAACAAGTCCATCAATTTAAATTCTTAGGCATTTATATTAATGACCAGTTAAATTGGAAATATCATATAAACTATATATACAACAAAGTATCGAGAAACATAGGGATTATAAACCATATTAAAAATTCTATCAATAAGAAAACATTATGTATACTCTATTATTCAATGATATTCCCATACTTATCTTATTGCAATGTTCTATGGGGTAATACCTATGTTACCCATTTGAATCCTCTAGTCCTGTTGCAAAAACGTGCTTTGAGAGTAATAACTTTATCTAAAAAACTAGATCATACTATACCTTTATTTACAGAACTGAAAATTCTACAATTATGTAAACTAAACTTATATTCCTGTCTTCTGATGGCCCATAAATTTATCCATCATCCGGACTTGTTACCACCAAACTTCCGGGCCTACTTCATCAAGCAATCCGATGTGCACTGCTACCAAACTAGGGGACAACTTTTAAATCTATATCGCCCTATTTATCGTTCAAATCTATCATTTTATACCCTCAAAACTAAAGGACCTCAAGAGTGGAACATACTACCTCCTTCAATTAAAAGCATCAATTCTACTTCACTCTTCAAGTCAAAACTGAGGCATATCTTCTCGAACACTGACCAGTTTTCACATAGTTGCATGGATATTTTTATATTATTGATGATGCATTGTTTATATTTCACTCAATGAAAATGTTTGGTGTATTATGACATACTAGATCTATTTATTTTGGGATAGAACAAGCCCTTCTGGGTTTTATTCCCGCCAGTCCTGATAATATGGCTAACAATAAGTGTTTACTCCTTTTTTACCCCTCAGCCCATAGGGCTGTGGGGTCTTGTCGTTGCCATGTACGTACGTCCGTCCGTCCTAGCGTCCGTCCGTCCGTCAACATGTTCTTGTCCGCTGAATATCTGCAGATCTATGAAGTCTAGCCCGACCAAACTTTGGTGAGAGCTTCCTGAATGTTGACTGATGAAATGATTAGATTTTCAGATGGCTATGATGATTTCATGATTTTTAATTATTTTTTTGTATTATTTATTGATGGCTCAGCTTTTGCACTGTTACCTATGCCCATCAACATGTTCTTGTCCGCTGAATATCTGCAGATCTATGAAGTCAGGCCCGACCAAACTTTGGTGAGAGCTTCCTGAATGTTGACTGATGAAATGATTAGATTTTCAGATGGTTATGATGATTTCATGATTTTTTATTTTTTTTTTATTTTTTATTATCTATTGATGGCTTAGCTTTTGCACTGTTGTCTATGCCCATCGCGAACCCTTGGTTGCATGTTTCATTGTGAACTTTGAAGGTTCCCTGATACAAGAAAGCCTGGTCCATTCAAGATTCTCATTGAATGAAGGACAACATTTTTCATTAATTTTGCTATTAAATCATTCTATTCTACATCATATGTTTTATCCTAAAACTTTTGCATGAACCATATTTGTGTCCACACATTTAACTGGTACAACATTTTTGTCACCAAACATGTTACTGTACCTTGGAAATTATTTATAACGAGTGATTAGGAGAGCCCATTTTTAGCCTGCCTCTGGGCAATGTTGAACCAGTTAATAATGATAAGGGTGGGCCTGCATGTGTCAATCAGTGTGTTTACTTGTTATCACACTTGTGCAATGCATAAATTGCCACTGATAAAGCTACACTTTCTTGCATGCTGTAATCCCAGCACACCACTCACGTGAAACCAAACTCCCAGTTCCTTTTCATAATTCATTATTGAGGGTCCAATTTTTGTAAGTGATTTTCGGCGCAAATAGCCTGTGATCAATGACAAAACAGAGGTTTATTAACATGAAATTCAATGCCCAGCTATGCAATCGGATCGATATTGAGGATCCCGGAGGCTTTTTCTAGTATTTCCTTCAGAAATCCTTTCAAATTGAACAACAACAACACTTTCGTTTTTTGTTTCATTTGAGTTTTGGACGCCCATATGTTTTCCGAAACTAAATTGGCTCTAGATGCAGCCCTGATCCTACTTGACTAAAAAAAAACAGGCTGAGGGGTCCACGCACCTTTTAGGTGCTTGCCTGCAATTCATGTTCTCTCTTACTGTTCCTGTTGGCCATTTTGTACACCTCTTTATTATTTGGTGAATAAATTTCAAATCAAATCAAATCAAATCAATGTGCAGACAGTGGTTTGTTCAACCTAGAATATGGTATATTAAACTCATTTATTCATTTCTTTTATTATTATTTTTTCTCATTTTTCCCCCCCTTAACAAAGTCCAAGGTATCCGTGATCTGTTTTGGCTGCCCATTGAGCAATACAGGCGGGATGGGAGAATAGTACGAGGCATTCAGCGGGGGGCCACTTCCTTCATGACCTCCACTGCTATGGCTGTCTTAGAACTCACCAATCGTCTTGTACAATCTGTTCAGGTGGGTGTGGCCTGTATATGGAAACATCATGTAACATTAGACATGTTAGAGACAATAAGAAAGAAATGTTGTTTGTATGGTTAGCAGTGGTCAGATTTAAATGGCCCACCAATAGTCCCTGGGATAGGACCATCTAAATTCCCTGTGATAAAATATGTATGCATAGGACAATCGATTATTCCATCAATATTATAATTGTTATGAGATTATTATCGCAAACTTTTGTTAGAAATACTAATATACAGTTCAATAAGCTGAATTTCCCCTCTGAATATTCAGAGTTTCTTCCCAAGATCAACACTAGTATGTCTAGATCGACCCTAGATTGTCTATATCGAATCTAGAATGTCTAAGAGTTTGATTGATCTGAATTTGCTGATTCATGCTTCTCCATGTATTTCAGTATGTGGCCGAGTTAACGTATGACATGGTATCCCCAGGCCCCAGCGTACGACAACAACAGACACAATACCAACAGCTACAATATAAAATAAAGAGATCTATGCAACCCACAGACTTACGAGAAGGAGTAACGAATGCCTATGTCGTACTGAGAGAGGTGGGTTTAAATATCCTTCAATTCGGTGAAAGTGGCATTTGGCATTTGGGTCATTCAAATTGATGGCTTCACAGGTCATTGAATTTGGATTTCTCATCGAGCTATTCGCTTGCTGAGTGATTTATATTCAGAAGCCATGTTGTAAGTTTGGACTTCCTGTCGAGCTATTTGCTTGCTCAGTGATCATTTTTCTTCAGAGGCCATGTTGTGAGTTTGCATTCCTCATCAAGCTACTCGTTTGCTACATCATCAGCAGCCACTCAGTTCATTCTGATGGAAAATAAAAATTCACTGGAATTCTTTAGATTAGTTCAAAGGTCATTAAGCTCAATGCCATCATAACGATACTGGAAATCAGAGAGTGGAGCTTGATAGAGAAATGTGATACATGTGTTACCCTTCAACTGATCTTTTCTACATTTTCAGGGGATAACTGGGACAGCCAGAACTATTGTCAAAGTGGCAGCCAATGAACATGACCAGAAGGGATTGACTGGGGCGGTGGGAGGAGTACTGAGACAAATTCCGCCCACCATGGTCCAGCCTATCATTTTGGCCTCTGCCGCCACATCGAACGTCTTGGGAGGGATGAGGAACCAGTTAAAGCCAGATGCCAAGAGGGAAGATGAAGAGAAATGGAGGGTACAGGAAGAGAGTACCATCAAACCAAACACGGGACTGAAGTCAACTGACCTGTGATACACTCTCCTTTCCCCATACTTTAAGTCTTTCTTTATTGTCCAGGTCTGATGTTCTCTCTCTTCCTGATATCACTTTATCTTATCAACAGTGTGTAGACTGAATGATGATGTGAAGTATGTTACCATGGATTCCATATATGTACAGTGATGAGGCCAAGTCACTCCAATCATGTAGCTTTCATTTACATCAGACAATCTTCACCAAGTCCAGATGCTGGGATTTGTAGAGAGCGAGCAATAACATGTTGACATAAGGAAATTAACGGCTGAGGAATTATTCGTTGTATTCAATCCGTTCAATGTATGTCTCATATGGTATTCTATTTCGGATAAATACAGACATGAATATAGACACAAACTTTCAGCTGGATATTAAAATAATCCTGCTTGTACACAACATTCAGAACTAGATGCAGGCATAGACACTGGACAATCAATACTTCATGTATGTACCCATTGTCTAGGCCTTGTTACAGCTGAAAAGCCCTGGATCTAGACCTGTTTAGTGTTTGGTGATTGGCTCATTCTCCATGTTACAAGTTCCAGTTCACCCAATGCATCTTACATCAGCTTATTTCACTGAGAGAACAACCTATTCAGTAAGGAAGTCCCTTGTCTTCTCAGTGGACCTGCTTATCGAATAGGATGATAGATATGTTACCATTCCAGTGACAGCTGAGATCACACTATAATATTTCTAGGTCAAACAAATGGGTTGTGGGAGATAACCTGATTGATTGATAAGTTTCATTTGTATGTTTTGAAAGTCAGACCGTATCCCCTCAATAATTTCTAAGCTGATTGCAGTTTAAATAATTACCAATCACAAACCTTTTATCTTGTTGATCCACTGATAAGCTTGGCATAATGCGTAAGCAAAGTCACTTCGAATAAAGTTAACAAACGCATATTGACAGTCTCAATATTTCGACAAAGTTATGTTTGTCATCATCAGGAGAAATGTGAACCTTTTAGATCGGAACGTAAAACTGAGTCCTTTCCGTGATCCGAAATACTGCTTGTCTGATATTTCATCTGTGATGATGAATTTGGAAGAGGGGTTTTATTACATTTATGCATTGATATTCATTGTATATGGTGTTGAATATTCTAAAGCCATCATCTGAGTGGCTGTTCTTAAGTGGAATCATGTGCTGTGCGAATCTGTGATTTGTTTGTAATCAGGTAATATGGCAAAAGTTGGGTGAATATGTTGATTTTATACATTCTTTACCATATTTGGGATATAGATGGTATGATTGACAGATGTGGACATGATCCCGATGTACAATGTAAATATATGTATAGTAAGTATTGTATATCTATACCATATTGCAATTGTCAGCTTCAATGTAATATAATTATGTTGCCCTATTTAAACAAGCAGTATTGTAGTATATTTCTTCACATGTTCTTATCCCGTTTTTGTGCAAGAACGAAAGTGATAGGTTTGGGTGAATATATTAAGTGATAGGTTTGGGTGAATATATTTTTTTATGTCTTGCATGGTTCCTATGGTAGAGATGTAGTTCCAGGTGCTGGAATGGAGACGGTGTGATTTTATAGTTTGTGATGTTTGGTACTGGTAGATTGTTGTGTTACTTTTACAGGACCATGAGCTGGATAATGTGATGTTTCATTTGTGATGTCAATTAATTTATGCCTATTTTCTGTGTAGAATTTTGTTATGAACAAATTTTGTGTTGTATTTCATATAAACAGAAGTGTTGTATTCTGGTCTATCAAACCTCTGAGAGGCTTCCAAAATTTGAAATTGTCTTTTTCGCCTAATATAAAATTTCATTGTCAAATCTATAGGTTGGTGAAAATATAATGACAAATTACTTTTTTCTCATGCCAAAAATTGAGCTTTTCAAATTTAAAATTAAGTTTTTAAAAAATGAGCTGCCACACAAAATATCTGGAGATCCCCACTTAAGACCAGATTAGTTGACGGGCACTAGAGGTGATCTGACACATGGTGACCAATTGATCAAGTAATTAACTTTCGTCAAACTTCTTAACAAGTACTGTTGAAAATTAAATAAGATTTAGACTGAGTTCATGTTATTTAACTTGGTCACAGTTGAAGACACTACCAGTCATAAATTGAAGAAAATCTCTGGGTAGTTTTTGCTCATTTTCTTCGAGAAATTTTTTGCCAGGTTTTTCAGATTGGCTTTCTAACAACTTGTATGGTTTTGAGTGTAAAGTCACGGAATTTAAACACAATGCTGCACATCTGTAGAAGTAAATAAACGTGCCACATATTTCTAAGTTTGCCTCGGTTTTAAAGTTATCCATCTGTTTAGTTAAAGGAGTTCCATTTTTCAGATTTTCTCGAATTATTATGCCCCCCCCCATCTCTAATTAGAGGGGGCATATAGCGATCGCTTTGTTCATCTGTCCGTCCATCCTTCTGTCCGCCCGAATTTCTTGTCCGCGCAATATCTTGATTAATATTTGATGGACAGGATTGAAATTTGTATGGAATGTGGCCAGTACCTCGTAGTTGTGCAGCGTAGAGTTTTTTAAATGCCACTTAAGGAAATTCATACTTATCCATAAAATATTACCTGAGATCCAGCCCGGACAAGTCGCAATTCACAAAGATTTCAAGAACAAAGGGCCGGAACTCTTGAAAATATACGCGAAACGCGGAGGAACTTCACACGGCACAACTACAGGGCACTGACCACAGATTTTTTTCAGATTTGGCGAAAGCCCCAGCAACTATCTTGCATCAAAACATTGTATTATCACTTGTTGGTCGATCAACTTGATACTTGGAATATGTATTATGCGAGGCATGGCGAAAAAAGTGACCGAAACAGAATTTTTATAATTATCCAATTAGGCCTCCACCGACCAATACAAAACAGAACAGTGGCGGGGCAGTGTCGGACTAAAGCGGAATGAAGGGCATACAATTAAGCAATCTCTGATTGCTTCTTTCCTGCGTTGAACTTTAAATTGCCATAAAATTAGTTTCAGGACAAAATTTTAGAAAATTAGGCTCTATTATTTCCTTTGGAAAGCATATTATAGGAATGTGATATAAAGTTCAGATATTGGAGTATTGGGGGTATTTACAGGACATCTAGCTTTTGAGGAATGAAGTGGCTGCTATAATTCTTAGATAATCTAGAAGTGAGAATAAGTAGCCCTATGTTTTATTTCAGAATGAAATACTTGATGTATTTGTACACCGCATATTACGTTTATATATTGAGGATGGCTTGCACAGGTTGGGATGTAATTGATATATCTATATATTTATTTCTCATTGTTTTATAGTAATGAAGATAGTCTTTATGAGAGCATGGGTGTGTAAGTTGAGAAATAGGAGTTCTGTGTATATAAACCGAATGTGAAGCACATCAAATATATAGTACATAAAATGTCAATATTATAAACTCTTATATTTGTTTGAATTGTTGTTTATTCTTTATACATTGTCTTCCAATTCGATGAAAAATTTAAAGCATTATTCATGTCTGGGTTAAAAAAATCATCGATAAATTCAAGTTGTAGTCAACCTCAACATGAAGACTGGAATTGATTTTTCTTAAAATGCCGCAAAAGTGTCATATGGGATATCACAATAATAAAACGCATTTGACCTCATAAAACCAAACTTGTCGACTGTTCACGAGAAAATGTAAGAAAATGATTTTCAAACATTAAAGCTGTAAGCGTGTACATGTTGTGCATCGTGGCTTTGACACTCTGCCATGACATGATTCCATGGCTGAAGCGGTCAGCATTGAGATTCGTGAGCATCGCAGCGTCACTCAAACCTTTTCATTTCTGCGTAGAAAAACAAAAGTTCAATGGCGCATGTCAAAATGGGCCGAGTTTTCTCAAATTTATCTCACAGGGTTGTAAAAAGCGACCTCACTCTCACATATAAAAGCCATGATGCTTTTAGCCTGCTTTGCTGCTGAGAAAATACACCTGTGAGAGTGTAAAATATTAGTCGATTTGGAGGCTGATATACATCTTCAATGTCAGAAAGCATAAACTGACTTCAGAAACGAATTAAGAATTTCTCTAGTAATATCTGTGTGAAATTTGTTAATACCATAATGTCAACAGCTTAACGGTTTTCCAGTTGGTATGTCACTCAAACCTTTTTATTCCTGCATAGAAAAAAAAGGATCAATGGCGATTCTGAAAGCCCATCAAAGTGGGCAGAATTCTCACAAATTTCTCTCACAAAATAGCCTATTCTTGGAATCGTTCTATGTAGCGACCTCACTGACATATAAAACCTATGATGTTTTTAGCTTGATTTGCCGACGAGAATAAAAAACACCTTTGAGAGTTCAGTTTACAAAATTTGTCGATTTTGAGGCTGACTACATCTTCAATGTCGGAAAGCATAGAACTGTCTTTAGAAACGAATTAAGAATCTCTAGTGATATCTCTTTGAAATTCGTTAGTACCATAATACCAACAGTACAAAGTTTATCCAGTTGGTACAAACTGTGGATATACATCCGCCTTCTCGGGATTTGAAGGAAACCACCGATTGTCCAAATGAAAGCCCGTACATTATACCTATATCGTTATAAAAATGAAAGGATTAAATGGATGATTATCCCTTGCGAGAAAGGGTAGTTTTCCTTTCTGTAAATTCTCCTCCGGCAAATTTTGCTCGAAGGGTATTGTCGTCATCAGCGTTGTCTGTCTGTCTGTGGACACGATATTTCAAGATGGATTACAGCCAGGCAATTTAAATTTACACCACATATGCATCTGGTGAAGGATCAGAAGCCTATTGAAAATGACTGACCTTGACCTAATTTATCAAGATCAAATTCTAATATTTGCTTTATTGTCCCCCGCTACTATAGTAGGGGGGGGACTTAGAAACACCGGTTTCCGAAATTCCGTAAGATTTTCTTGTCCGGACAATAACTCGTGAACGATTCAACCGATCAACTTCAAACTTGGGGTGTGCCTTGACATTGGCGAGAGGACGGTTGGGATTGTTTTTCAGCAATGTGCGTAATCCAATATGGCCGCCGTCAGCCATTTTGGATTATAAGCAGTTGCATCTTAGATTTTCTTGTCCGGACAATAACTCGTGAATGATTTAACCGATCAACTTCTTAGATTTTCTTGTCCGGACAATAACTCGTGAATGATTTAACCGATCAACTTCAAACTTGGGGTGTGCCTTGACATTGGTGAGAGGACGGTTGGGATTGCTTTTCAGCAATCTGCGTAATCTAATATGGCCGCCGTCAGCCATATTGGATTATAAGCAGTTGGATCTTAGATTTTCTTGTCCGGACAATAACTCTTGAACGATTTAACCGATCAACTTCAAACTTGGGGTGTGCCTTGTCAATGGTGAGAGGATGGTTGGGATTGTTTTTCAGCAATGTGTGTAATCCAATATGGCCACCGTCAGCCATTTTGGATTATAAGCAGTTGGATCTTAGATTTTCTTGTACGGACAATAACTCGTTAACGATTTAACCGATCAACTTCAAACTTGGTGTGTGCCTTGACATTGGTGAGAGAACGGGTGGGATTGTTTTTCAGCAATGTGCGTAATCTAATATGGCCGCCGTCAGCCATATTGGATTATAAACAGTTGGATCTTGTCCGGACAATAACTCGGGAACGATTCAACCGATCTACTTCATATGTGGGGAGTGCCTTGACATTGTTGAGAGGAGGATTAGGATTGGTTTTCAAGGACGTGCTTAATCCAATATGGCCACCATCAGCCATACTGGATTTCATTGGATTTTAAGCAGTCTGATCTTGTCCGGACAATAACTGGACTACGATTCAACTGATCTACTTCAAACTTGGGGAGTGCCTTGACATCGGTGAGAGGACGGTTGGGATTTTTTTCAGCAATGTGCATAATCCAATATGGCCGCCGTCAGCCATATTGGATTATAAGCAGTTGGATCTTAGATTTTCTTGTCCAGACAATAACTTGTGAACGATTTAATCTATCAACTTAAAATTTGGGGTGTTCCTTGACATTGGTGAGAGAACGGTTGGGATTGTTTTTCAGCAATGTGTGCAATCTAATATGGCCGCCGTCAGCCATATTGGATTATAAGCAGTTGGATCTTGTCCGGACAATAACTCAAGAACGATTCAACCGATCTACTTCATACCTGGGGAGTGCCTTGACATTGTTGAGAGGACGTGCTTAATCCAATATGGCCACCATCAGCCATACTGGATTTCATTGGATTTTAAGCCGTTTGATTTTGTCCGTACAATAGCTGGAGTATGATTCAACTGATCTACTTCAAACTTGGGGAGTCCCTTGACCTTGGTGAGAGGACAGTTGTCATGTATCATGTTTTATGGATGTGCATAATCCAATATGGGTGCCATCCGCTGTATTAGATTATGTTTTAAGCTCATCAATGATATCTCCATTTTCAAATCATACTCTTCATCAATGATATGAGATATCATCGACCAAAAAAAATCGACCATAGAGGTCCATGGCCCCCGCAGCAGCAGCGCCAGTTATGGTGGATGTAATCCACCATAACTAGTGCTGCTAGCGGGGGACATGGACCTCTATGGTCGATTTTTTTTTCATAGATTAAAGCTAGGGTCTCCAAATTCATATTACTTATGCAACTGGTGATTGACTAGAAGCCTATCCCAGTTGACTGACCTCGACCTATTTTTTCAAGGTCATATATTGTTTATTATGATATAACATGAAGAAATATAGCGAAGCTTTCCAAATTAATACTATGTATACGTCTGACGATGGTCCATATGTGTGCTGAAGATGACTGACCTTGACCTAATTTTCAAGGTCATATACTGATTATTATGATTCAACATGAAGAAATATAGTTAGGCTTTCCAAATTAATACTATGTATACATCTGGCGATGGTTCAGAGGTTTACTGCAGATGACTGACCTTGACCTGTTTTTCAAGGTCATATACTGTTTTCTATGATATAACATAAAATAATATGGCTATGCTTTCTAAATTAATACTCTGTGTACATCTTGCGATGGTCCAGAAGTGTGCTGAAGATGACTGACTTTGACCTATGTTATCCAGGTCAGATTCTATTTAGTACAATATTTCATGAAGGATTATATCTGCATTTGTTCAAATTTATACTATTTATGCCTGGATCTTAAGTATATTGAATATCACTGAACTTGACCTATTTTCTAAATGTTAAATTGTATATGTGAAGTCTTAAGATCTCCGAATTCATGTTCCATATGCAATTAAGTTGTTGAAGATGACTGACCTTGATCTGTATTTCCAAGATCAAATTTCTTAATTTGATTATGAGCTATACAGAAGAGTATATTTAGAGCTACAAATTTGGTCATACTCTACCAGAAACTAAGCGTGAAAATTTCCCATCAATTAGGGCCTTGGTAAAAGCTGACCTGGTTTAACTTCCTATGTATTTCGAAAATAGTCAACCTTACCAGATTTTGATTAACCTAGATGATATTGGAAAAGTTATAAAAATACATCTTGTGCAGTGCATGATTGCTGAGTGTAGACAATAACTGATAGCCGAGGGGTATTGATGCCCATTGAGCTATTTTTTCTTCTGCAGGATGTTCTGCAAATATGGCGTATACATATCTTGCCTTTTAGTATTTGCTAGATCTGCTGAAAAACGTGATTTCATTCAACATCACAAAACATTGCTGAACTTCAATCAACCTTATTCTATCAAGCACCTTCAATCCAAGTTATCCAAATACAAATATTCAGTGAAGACAAAATGTGATTGTAGCATGCAGGATCTCTGGTACTATATGCTTCGTATCTTGTGTCTAATTCCGCCTAACCCGGCTTAGAGCGGTATAAACACCATTTAATACAACTTTATCATATTTATATATAGGTTTATATTATGGCTGCTTACATTTTGGTGCTAATACAGTGTTTGATTAGGATCACTTGATAATGTATACCAAATACTCCATGGCGATGGCTGGTTACTTAATAATATCTGACCTGACGTTCGTAGTAAAATGCGACACTGGGTGAATGATACGATATACCGGTACCATCTATGCAAACCCAATAAAACCAAATCTCGACGGAGGTAATTGAGCTGCTAATTTGCATATTTGGATCCTCCACATCAACGCCTCCAGCACATCTAATGTAATTTGAACTACACCAACTCAAGTACATGTACACCTCAACGACACCTCAATGCAGAAGGGACACATCACTTTTATTCAGATCTCGCAAGCTGAGGTAACAATTCGGATTCTATTCTGAATGCCAGCAAATTTTTCAGAAATAATTTCTGGAAATCTGGGAGGAATAAATTTACATAATGTCTAATTTAAAGACATAGTTAATTATTATTCAAACTCGCGAAAGAACCATTTCAACTGTGCCTAAAAGTATGTTTTATTCTTTTTCTTTTTTATTATTTTTATTTTTTTAGCCCACCAAATCACTTTTCGTCCGTGGCCCGTCGTCCGTCCGTCAGTCCGTCCGTAAACAATTCTTGTTATCGCGATTTCTCAGGAACTACTTTATGGATCTTTCTCAAATTTGGTACACAGGTTCCCCTTGGGGTCTAGTTGTGCAAGATACCTTCTCTGGTCCGATTCGAAAATCCAATATGGCCACCAGGCAGCCATATTGGATTTCCCCATGAAACCTTGTTATCTCGATTTCTCAGGAACTGCTGCATGGATCTTTCTCAAATTTGGTACACAGGTTCCCCTTGGGGTCTAGTTGTGCAAGATATCTTTTCTGGTCAGATTCGAAAATCCAATATGGCCACCAGACAGCCATCTTGGATTTCCCCATGAAACCTTGTTATCGCGATTTCTCAGGAACTACTGCATGGATCTTTCTTAAATTTGGTACACAGGTTCCCCTTGGGGTCTAGCTGTGCAAGATACCTTTTCTGATCCGATTCGAAAATCCAATATGGCCACCAGGCAGCCATCTTGAATTTCCCCATGAAACCTTGTTATCGGGATTTCTCAGGAACTACCGCATGGATCTTTCTTAAATTTGATACACAGGTTCCCCTTGGAGTCTAGTTGTGCAAGATACCTTTTCTGGTCCGATTCGAAAATCCAATATGGCCACCAGGCCGCCATCTTGGATTTCCCCATGAAACATTGTTATCATTTCTCAGGAAGTACTGCCTGGATCTTTCTCAAATGTGGTACACAGGTTCCCCTTAGGGTCTAGTTGTGCAAGATACCTTTTTCGGTCCGAATCAAAAATCCAATATGGCCACAAGGCAGCCATCTTGGATTTCCCCATGAAACCTTGTTATCGCGATTTCTCAGGAACTACGTCATGGATCTTTCTCAAATTAGATACACAGGTTCCCCTTGGGGTCTAGTTGTGCAAGATGCCTTTTCTGGTCCGATTCGAAAATCCAATATGGCCACAAGGCAGCCATCTTGGATTTCCCCATGAAACCTTGTTATCGCGATTTCTCAGGAACTATTGCATGGATCTTTCTCAAATTTGGTACACAGGTTTCCCTCGGGGTCTAATTGTGCAAGATACCTTTTCTGGTCCGATTCGAAAATCCAATATGGCCAGCAGGCAGACATCTTGGATTCCTCATGAAACTTTATCGTCATTTCTCAGGAAGTACTGCATGGATCTTTCCCAAATTTGGTACACAGGTTCCCCTTGCGATCTAGTTGTGCAAGACCTTTTCTGGTCCGATGGAAGATCCAATATGATCACCAGGCAGCCATCTTTGATTTCCCCATGAAACATTTTTATCGTCATTTCTCAGGAAGTACTGCATGGATCTTTCTCAAATTTGGTGCACAGGTTCCCCTTGTCTTCTAGTTGTGCAAGATACCTTTTATGGTCAGAATCGAAAATCCAATATGGCTACCAGGCGCCCATCTTGGATTTCCCAATGAAACAGTCGTGATTTCTCAAGAAGTACTGCATGGATCTTCCTCAAATCTGGTACACACTGGTTCCCCTTTTGGTCCAGTTGTGCGAGATACCTTTTTTGGTCCGATTCGAAAATCCAATATGGCCATCTTGAATTTCCCCTTGAAACATTGTTATCGTGAATTCTCAGGAAATATTTCATGCATCTTTCTGAAATTTGGTACACAGGTCCCACATGGGGCGCGCGCCTAGTTGTACAAGATACCTTTTTTGGTCCGATTCGAAAATCCAAGTTACGCTTCAATAAATACGGTATTCCAGGGTTGTGACGTTGCATCACAAGAGTCGGCGAATCAAATGGTGGGGCATATTCTATATATTGACTATAGAGAATATCCATACCTTCACCTTCCATATCCAGGAGTTCAAATAATTCGGAATTAAAATGTATTTTTTCAAATTTTAAATCAGTTTTCTTTAGTCCATGCAGTTGCAAGTGAACTGCCCCACCCTTTCGTCTGCCGGCGGGTCGGGTACATGAAGGGACGTCACTCTTGTGACTCAACGTCATAACTCGACAACTGTAGACTATTGCATGTTTCGATCCTAGGGAGATAATCAGGATTCAGGCACTTTCGAAGTTTCAACATTACTGCGCGGACCGGATCCCTTCAGTATTAAGTATTGTACGATCTTACTATTTTCGAGCATGGTATCTTAAAAGAGATATCTCATATTAGCCCAGTAAACAGAACAGAATTAGCATTCGTTCCTAATTATAAAGTCTTAAGTATGTTACATAGCTCATGCCAAAGTGTCAAAGAGATTTGTCTTCGCTTCCAGTACCCAATGATGACACGTGCAAAAAAATAAATAAAAAGAAATACTACAAAACGAAAACGAAGGATCCTCTGTACATGTACATTACTAACTTTGCTCATTTTTCTTGTATTATAACAACCGACATAAGTAGAGTTTCTAGAAATCTTGAAACTCCTGAAACTTAGATTATATCTTGGTGTTTTTCAGTGTCCCTTTTTCGATCTCTTCTGCTCAGATTCGAAATTCTGTAAACAAAATTACAAATCAATCGTTTGGTCTTAGTTACAATGGAAAAAAAGATCCTCTTGTCATTAACTTACAATTATCGGACAATGGTGGGCGCCAAGATCCTTCAGGAGCTCTCGTTATTTTTTTTATTTTTTTTTGTCAAGTGAAAAGCCGTTTGGACGGTGGCCAGTGAGTGCCATTCCGCATTATTGTCCCCCGCTACTTAGTAGGGGGGGACTTAGAAACACCGGTGTCCGTAATTCCGTAAGATTTTCTTGTCCGGACAATAACTCGTGAACGATTTAACCGATCAACTTCAAACTTGGGGTGTGCCTTGACATTGGTGAGAGGACGATTGGGATTGTTTTTCAGCAATGTGCATAATCCAATATGGCCGCCGTCAGCCATTTTGGATTTTATAAGCAGTTGGATCTTAGATTTTCTTGTCCGGACAATAACTCGTGAACGATTTAACCGATCAACTTCAAACTTGGGGTGTGCCTTGACATTGGTGAGAGGATGGTTGGGATTGTTTTTCAGCAATGTGCGTAATCTAATATGGCCGCCGAAGCCATATTGGATTATAAGTAGTTGGATCTTAGATTTTCTTGTCCGGAAAATAACTCGTGAGCGATTTAACCGATTAACTTCAAACTTGGGGTGTGCCTTGACATTGGTGAGAGGACGGTTGGGATTGTTTTTCAGCAATGTGCGTAATCTAATATGGCCGCCGTCAGCCATATTGGATTATAAGCAGTTGGATCTTGTCCGAACAATAACTCGAGAATGATTCAACCGATCTACTTCATATGTGGGGAGTGACTTGACATTGTTGAGAGGAGGATTAGGATTGTTTTTTCAAGGACGTACTTAATCCAATATATTACCATCAACCATACTGGATTTCATTGGATTTTAAGCAGTTTGATCTTGTCCGGACAATAACTGGAGTACGATTCAACTGATCTACTTCAAACTTGGGGAGTGCCTTGACATCGGTGAGAGGACGATTGGGATTGTTTTTCAGCAATATGCATAATCCAATATGGCCGCCGTCAGTCATATTGGATCATAAGCAGTTGGATCTTAGATTTTCTTGTCCGGACAATATCTCGTGAACGATTTAACCGATCAACTTCAAACTTGGGGTGTGCCTTGACATTGGTGGGAGGACGGTTGGGATTGTTTTTCAGCAATGTGCGTAACCTAATATGGCCGCCGTCAGCGATATTGGATTATAAGCAGTTGGATCTTGTCCGGACAATAACTCGAGAACGATTCGACCGATCTACTTCATACCTGGGGAGTGCCTTGACATTGTCAGGAGGATTAGGATTGTTTTTCAAGGACGTGCTTAATCCAATATGGCCACCATCAGCCATACTGGATTTCATTGGATTTTAAGCAGTTTGATCTTGTCCCGATAATAGCTGGAGTACGATGCAACTGATCTACTTCAAACTTGGGAAGTCCCTTGACCTTGGTGAGATCCCGGTTAGGATTGTGTTTCATGAACGAGCATTATCCAATTTGGGTGCCATCTACCACCGATATTGGATTATGTTGCATTTTAAGCAGTTGCATCTTGTCTGGACAACAACTCTAGAATAATTTAACTGATCGACTTCAAACTTGCAGTTTGGCTTCACATCGGTGAGAGGACAGTTGTCATTTGCTTTTCAGTTACCTAGCTGTGTAATCCAAGATGGCCACCATCAGTCATCTTAGATTTTCAGCATTTAGATCTTGTCTGGACAATAACTCTAGAACGATTCAACCAATCTACTTCAAACTTGGGGAGTGCATGGACATTGGTGAGAGGACAGTTGGTATTATGTTTTATGGATGTGCATAATCCAATATGGGTGCCATCCGCTGTATTAGAATATGTTAAGCTCATCAGCGATATCTCCATTTTTATACGCCCACCAAAAGGCGGACGTATTATGTGATGGCGGTTTCTGTCTGTGTGTCCGTCTTAGCGTCTGTCCGTCCGTCGTGTCCGGTCTATATCTGGAACAGTTTTCTATCTACAGTTCTAATTTTTGGTGAGTGGATACCCTATGGGGAGACGATGTGTCGCGTACCAAAGTGAAGGTCAAGGTCAGAGGTCAAAGGTCACTGGCCTAAAAAACGGGAAATCACTGAAGTGTTCGTGTCCGGTCTATATCTGTGAACGTTTTCTATCCACAGTTACAATTTTTTTTGTGAGTGGATACGCTAGGTGGAGACGATGTCGCGTACCAAAATTAAGGTCACGGCCAGAGGTCAAAGGTCACTGTTGCCTAAAATCAGGAAATCATGAATCGTTGACAGTTTTCTATCTACAATTCTAATTTTTGATGAGTGGATGCCCTAGGGGAGAAAGATATGTTGCATACCAAATGTAGGTCGAGGTCAGAGGTCAGTGTCACCGAAAAATCTGGAAATCATTAAAAATTTCTAATTTTTTTTGAGTGGATTCATTAGGGGGAAATGAAGTGTCGCATAACAAAATATAGGTCAGGTCGAAGGTCAAAGGTCACTTTATCCCCAAAATCAGAAAATTATTAAAAATAACATTTCTTTGTGTCAGTAGATACATTAGGGGGACACGATGTGTCACATATCAAAATGTAGGTCAAAGGTGAAGGTCACTGTGACCCCAAAATCGTGAAATTGTTAAAAATCATGATTTTTTTAGTCCACTGAGAAATTACGGGTAGCCATTTTGTCATGTACCAAAATTTAGACCCGGGTCAGTAGTCAAGATCACTGTCACCCCAGAATCAAGGTCAAAACTCAGTGCGACCTAAAAATCAGGAAATCATTAAAAATTTCCAATTCTTTGTGAGTGAATTCAATAGGGGAAAATGAAGTGTCGCATACCAAACATTAGATCAAGGTCAAAGGTCACTGTGACCCCCAAATCAGGAAATTATAAAAATAACATTTCTTTTGTGTCAGTAAATACATTAGGGGGACACGATGTGTCACATACCAAAATGTAGGTCATTTTTTGTGTCCATTGAGAAATTACGAGGAGACGGTTTATCATGTACCAAAATTTAGGTCAAGGTCAATAGTCAAGGTCACTGTGACTCCAGAATCAAGAAATCTTTGAAAAGTACTTTTTTGTGTCTGGATACATTAGTGGGACATGATGTGTCACATACCAAAATGTAGGTTAAGGCCGAACGTCAAGGTCACTGTGACCCCCAAAATCATGAAATCATTAAAAGTCACATTTTTCTATGCCTGTCGAAGACGAGGTCATGTAATGCAATGTTGATGTTGGCTGCGTTCTGTCCATTCATCCATTAACATTTGTTAAGGTTTCAAGGTATGGATTGGTACCAAACTTTTGAGTATACCTCACTCGCATGGCAAAGAGGAGCCATACATCAATTTGTCAAAGGTCAAGGTCACAGTCCCCCAAAACTGAATCAAGTTATGCTGACTATATTTGTTAGGTTGGAATATTCAGAGTTCTCTCCCCTACATATATATGGCATTTGTCCTGTGGAGTTGTCTCCCGTGTTTGAAACAGCTACATTTAGTTAAACTGTTGTGAAATAAAAGCCATACATTTACTAATTTAATGGGGAGAGAGGTCCTTTATGAACTTCATACCTGTTTATTAACTCAAGAACAAAGGTTTACTTCATCAGTTTCTTCTTCCTTCATTAAAAATTACTCATTTGAAAGAAATCCATTTGCAGGAAAACTACTATTTTCTTGTGGTTGACTATTGTCGATTTCAGTGTGGGATATGTGAGCTCTCGGCTCTTGCTCCAAGGGCCACTAGTTACCAAGAGTTAAGCTCATTTTAGTTTATCATTCAATATAAGATGTGATATATGTTATATTCTCAGAAGCACAAAATTGTAGACCTTTCTCTGGATTGCTAGCTACCAATTGGAATCAAGGTTATTGAACAAACTTGAAATTTGGACCAATGTAATTCAAGATATACGGGCGTATATTGAAGCCCCTTGGGCTCTTGTTAAATCATACTTTCATCAATGATATGAGATATCATCGACCATAGAGGTCCATGGCCCCCGCAGCAGCAGTGCCAGTTATGGTGGATGTCCACCATAACTGGTGCTGCTAGCGGGGAACATGGACCTCTATGGTCGATTATTCTTTTAGAGATTTCTCAGTGTTGTAACTTTCCTTCAATCAAGTATACTGCTCCGCACACTGTAATATGGACTAAACATCGATATGGAAACAAATCTGTATGCCCGAATGATGTTAATTCACTGATATCGTTGTTAATTCACTGATATCGTAACTGGGGCTCTCAAGTATATGCATTTTTGCTGTATTTGTCTGTGGGCAGGTTTCCTTTAGAAGTTGAGTACAGACAAATGTCGGTAAAACAGTAGATAAATATTTTTGGCCCAGTTTGCATGATCTATGAGAGAGAAGATATAGGAGGGATGGGATGTATACCGCTAATTAGAGCATTTCCACAAAGTGGATGCTCTTATGTTTTCATGAGAAACGGATCCGCCGGCGCCGCCGCCGCCGCCGCGACTTTAAACGTGAATATCTCTGAAACCGTTAAATATTTTCGGGTCAGACTTTGTGTGCTATCTCCTTAGGCCTGGGAAATTTGTCTGCTTGTGTTTCGATAGCTGGTGCTCACCACTACATGTTTGTAGGTGGCGTTGTAGTCAGAGCATAGGTAAACCTTTCTGTGACGATTTCGTCTGAACGACTTGTTTGATTTCTATTAAATTTTATTACAATGGTCTTGAAGGATAGGCAATGTGCTGAAAAGGTTGTGGTGTAGCTGGCGTAATTATAAAGGCACATTTTTTGCATTTCAAAAAAAGAAGTTTTTTGTGAAATAAAAATTTGCCATTCGCTTGGAGAAATATTTAAAGATTCTTCTATTCTATGTTGCCAAGCATAAATGTAGGATTGCCGACATGATAATTTTCTTTTGGTGCGAACCAAATTGCTATTTAAATGAAAAATCTCAATTATCTGACTTAATGTCAAAACCTCCATAACCATTATCATGATCAAGTTTTTTCCATTTAACGTTTATGTGCAATCTCCCTAGGGCTTTAGATTTCACCTACTTGTTTTTTGTGGTATTTGGTTGTCACTAGGTGGCGCTATAGACATGAATGCAGGTAAACATGTGTAACATCATATGTTCTAAACAACATGTTTGATTTCCATGAAATTTGAGTATAATGATCTTGTGAGCTGACAAGATTTTGGTGGTCTTGGCGAAATCATGGAGGCACATTTTTGCATCTCAAAATAAGATTTTTTTCACAAAAATGGAAATTTACTTCTTTGAATCAGGAAAAGTAATTCGAGTGTGCTGAACATGAATATAACTTTCCCAGTGTTATAATTCACATCCCTTGTAAGCCAAATGGCCATTTTTTGTAATACGTGAAATTCACATGACTTGAGTCCAATATCTACATTCCCGAGGCCACATATGAGGATTTTGCTTCATGTAATTTCGTGATATTGTTCATCATTGGGTGGCACTATAGACAGTAAACTTATATCGCACAATTTATTGCCATTTCATGAAGTTTATTGTCCGACAGACAAATGATTTCAAAGGACTGAAAGGTTTTGGGGTTTTTTGATTGACATTGAAGGGCCACCTCCCATACGGATTTGCAGCCCATCAACATAATGCTTGATTTATATCTCATTATACATTCTTTTTTACAATTACTAATTTTATTAACATTATTGTTTAAAAATGGGTTGAAAGGACATTGGTGCTGTTAGCGCTGGCATATACATGTGGCATACAGCATAAGTCTGCTAAATATATCTAAATCTAGGCTACATCAACCCCTGCTTACACACATAATGAAAATGCAGTCAGAGAAGATATGCTGCCATCAATATGGTCAGTATGGAAAATTGCAAGGATTCAAACTTGTGAGCTTGAAGTCAGGCCATTTTGATCAAATAGACATACCCTAACACTGATATTCTGCTTCACCTTTCAAGTCTCATAATGTAGGCCTGTATGCTGATCATTCAGGTGATAAAACCTGTAATGTTTGACTTATTGCATAATACAGTTATAAGTGGACTACTAGACTGCTTGTATCAACAAAGTAAACACTTCATTCCAGAATCAGTGCTATTTCTCTCTCCATTACTGATATAATAATTTCATCCTGTTTCCAATTACATAGTCTCCAGTGGTTGTCAACTCTGGGCTTCCAGATGTCTGGGGATGCATTCTGGTCAATTTTCAATGAATAAAATAACAAATTATCACTCAGTAAATGCTCAATTTTTTTGTTTTATGTGGAGTTCCCCAAAATTTATTTGAAAATCGAGATGTGAAATTGCACATACCGTTGCATTTTTACAGCATAGTTACAAATGTTGATAATAATTTTTTTAACTGAAAAAGAAAGATTTTTGAAGTGGAACTTCTACATACCTGTTATATGGCACATCCCACCTGGGAAATTTTTACATGTATATCTAATTGAAGTAATCCATTGGAACCACTGATGATTTTCCAATAATAGAGAAGAAAAGCAACTCCGAGTAGCTAGGGATGACAATTTCATTCTGTATATTTCGCTATTAGTTTTAGCATCTTCAGCAGTGAACAAAGTTACAAACAGCTCCATACGCACAGTATATATACAAGGCAGGGCTTGTGTTTTGAGGCGAGTGATTGTATCCTTTAACCTTAATCACTCTCCTCAAAACACAAGCCCTGCAAGGCATAATGTGATCTTAGCCAATACACAATTATGAATAGGTGAGTCAGTAAATTATACAATACACACTGTAATTGATGAAAACAATACATATCTGCTTATTTGGCAAGAACTAAGTAAACTGTACACAAATGAATAAAGTATTGTGATATAGTGGGTATTTACCTACATTGAATATTTCTACATGTCATGAAGTTTGGATAAGGACTGTCATTTTAAGATAATATAGGTATAATTTACTTGGCAATCCACATCAGAATTGATGAAAACCTACAAATGTTGTAACTCGCATGTTTCATAATTGTAGTATATTCCCATGCGAGTTACAACATTTGTAGAGTGTGTATTGTGTCACCTGAATCACACCATTTGTAGATCACTGTCAGGCTATCGCTTAACATTTAACAATTTCTGAAAATGACAGCATTTTAATATCTGTCCAACCTGATATAAATTAATTTACTGGCTTACCTATTCATAATTGTGTATTAGCTAAGATCATATTATGCCTTGTATATATACTGTGCGTATGAAGCTGTTTGTAACTTTGTTCACTGCTGAAGATCCTATAACTAATAGCGAAATATACAGAATAAAATTGTGATTCCTACTCGGAGTTGCTTTTCTTCTCTATAATTGAAGTAAAATGGTGTGTTCTTGTGCATTTTGACAGAATATTTAGACTTTGAAGATGATGTGTAATGATGCCCCAAAATGAACTGAATTTTCCGTGTCATCTGTTTGTCTGTCTCTCTGTCTGCGCATCTTTCTTTTCATACCACACATGCAGCTGGTGATGGATCAGAAGCCTAATGAAATTGACTGACCTTCACCTGTTTTATCGAGGTCAAATTTAGCATTAGCAATAATTTTTAAAGGAGTGAAGATAGGCTCTCCAAATTTATAATACTTGTGCAATTGGTGACTAACTAGAAGCCTATCCCAGTTTATTGAATCTATTTTCTTGGGTTATATACTGTATATTATGATATAACATGAAATATATAGCTAGGCATACTAAATTGATACCACATATGCAACTGATGATGGATCTGAAGTCTATGAAAATGACTGACATTGACCTATTTTCTCAAGGTCAAAAACTGTATGTTAAGTCACATGTTAACTGCCAACATACACTTCAAATCTAACATTGTCATCATTTTGTTGTGGCTGTGGTTTTTCTTCCAGAACAATTTAGCGAATTTTGCGTGTGTTCCAACAGCCTCATGCTTCAACAGTAACTTAAACCATGCTGTATCGGCTGAGCTGTTGAAACACCCTCATCCTAGCTCTGACATACTGCATCACTGTCGAAATATGGGTACCCGGTACCAAGACAGAGTGATAGATCACACAGCCAGTGAAGGTTCCCAATTTACACATGTACATTGAATGTCGTTATTGCCTATTTTACAACAACAACAATTCCCTGACTTACAGTGAAAAATTATAGTGAAAGGTATCTGTTTTTGTTGTTTGGCATTTTTATTTGCTGGCATTGTTTCAGATAGAATACAACAGCCTAATTCATACAATCAGGAATAAAAAGGGGGTTAAAATCTTTATGTTCAGACTTCTGTGAGAAATATAGAAGTGGCAATTTGAAATTTTATTTTTAAACGATTTTTTAATGTCGATGGGCCCATGAAACGCAAAATAAGGTTGGTATTGCCTCGCACTGGGTTTCGACCATTGATGAAGAAATCCCTTCTCAGAGGCACTTCTACCAGGGATGATTCGTGATTGCTCATCCTCCAGGGGTATGTGCCCCACCCTCTGTCCCATCCTAAAAAAATAATTGCCACCCCTAATAGGGGGTGTGCCCAAATTGGGGAGATCTAAAGCCCTGTGAGTACCAAATTATGTGTTACAAAATTATCTGGGGAAATGCTCTTCGCCCGTGTTTCACACGAGCTTTCATTCATACCTAAAAGATATTTTTCGGATATGACATACTGATGTATCTAAAACGATGAAGCTTGCTTTCAAATTTCAAAATTACCCGTATACAAGAGCATCTAGAGACTATTGTTGTAAATATTGCTTTTTTTATATAAAAATGAAATAAAAATCGAAGAGTTTGCATTTAGGAGTTTGCGTGTAAGATCTGCTACTTTCCCGGTGTGTTTGCGTGTAAGTTCTGCTACTTTCCCGGTGTGTTTGCGTGTATGATGTGTTACTTTCCCGGTGTGTTTGCGTGTAAGATCTGTTACTTTCCCGGTGTGTTTGCGTGTAAGGACTGTTACTTTTCCGGTGTATTTGCGTGTAAGATCTGCTACTTTCCCGGTGTGTTTGTGTGTAATATCTGCTACTTTTCCGGTGTGCTTGCGTGTAAGTTCTGATACTTTCTCGGTGTGTTTGCGTGTAAGATCTGTTACTTTCCCGGTGTATTTGCGTGTAAGATCTGCTACTTTCCCGGTGTGTTTGCGTGTAAGATCTGCTACTTTCCCGGTGTGTTTGCGTGTAAGATCTGTTACTTTGCCGATGTGTTTCATTTCAAGATCGTACTTTTAGAAATCTAACAGAAACACAAGATTTTGTTAATTTTCTGCTGATGAAATTCTTAGATCCATAGTTTGGCCAGTTGGTGATGAGACTGACGGGAACTGGTTTTAAATATTCTCATCGGCATTATACGAAATATCCCGCAAAAAAGAATCAATTCACTACAGGAATATTCAAGTATATTCGTTGAAAAATTATGTTTGGGACGGTAAATGTCGACGTTTGGAAAGGTAATCTGCATATAGCGAGGAATTCCGGAGCCAACACTCACTGGTGGGCTAGTAGTATATAAATGTACAATTCTCTTAAATTGTGTGACGTCTTCGTGTGGTGGGGTGTTGTGGACCAGTGGAGGGTAACGGAGTCCAAGACACGGGATTCAGTGCAGGTGCTGCTCTGAATTCGTGTACGCACTGATTGGCTGTCGTGGTGGTCAATGCATCAAATCTCGCCAACTTTCTATGTTAGACAGAATGTCATTTCCAGATTCTCTTGAAATTTTAGTCATATCAGGTACGACAGTGTGATTCCCTCTCATTTTCACTCTTGAATGCCTGTATTTGGATATGTCTCTCAGTTTGATATTTCTCTCCTATTTTCCTCTGTGAAGTTTACGCCACATCAAGTTGTCTTAGTTTGATGGAATGTTATTTCAAATTTTCTCTACTTTGAATTTTTTAGTCCTGTCAGTTTGGCATTTCTCTCCGTTTTTTGCTTCGAAACAAGCCATATTGAGTAGTCCACCTTGGGTAGATAGAATGTCACTTCCCAAGATTCACTCTCGAACTTTTAGTCCTGTCAGATACGCCAGTTTGATATTCCTCCCATTTTCCCTCTTCTTAATATTTAGATGTCCGAGGGACCAGTTTGTCCTATTAGAGTATTCCCACAAAATGGATGCTCTTATGTTTTCATGAGAAACGGATCCGCCGCCGCAACTTTAAACGTGAATATCTCTGAAACCGTTAAATATTTTCGGGCAGACAAAGCTCCAAATAATATAATATTCATATGTAAATATTACTATTACCAGGTGCAGGTTAAAAAATTGAGTGTATACCTATCATCATCAAATACGTCTACTTACTCTCAAACTGCATTTACTCTGGAAGATTTATTTAACAATCACAAAACGTTTCTCAGGGAAAGAGGTATTTGTCTTCCAACCAAACATAACGATATACCAAAGTATACTGGACTCCCAAAATGCATAAATCACCATACAAAGCTAGATTCATAGCTGGTTCTAGAAGCTGCACCACCAAGCTTCTTTCAACCCTATTGATGAGGGCCCTTCAGGAGGTAAAAGCATTTTGGGAAAGGTATTGCGCCACTATTTCTAAAAACTCCGGCGTTGAATGTATGTGGATATTAAAAAACTCAAAATGTCTTACGGAGGAACTTGATGCTAAAGGTCACATACCGTACAGACATGTATCCACATGGGATTTCTCGACTCTCTATACTACAATCCCTCATCAGGACCTCATTGACCGTCTAAGTTCATTAATAATATCTGTGTTCAAGAAAACTGATCGTAGATAAATTAATGTTGGAAGCCATAAAGCATTCTTTAGCTCTACTACATACAAGAGATATAATTCATGAGATGTTTCTTTGTTTATAGAGTTGCTTGAATTTCTCATTAAAAATATCTATGTGAAATTTGGCAACACAATATATCAACAGCATATAGGTATTCCAATGGGTACTAATTGCGCACCCCTGTTGGCTGACCTGTATCTGTTCTCTTATGAATATGACGGGCATTCTCTCTCGTCGACTTTATGACAAAAGAGATGATTACAATTTCGACATCGTAAACTATCCCTTTCTGGACAGTAATATTCCAGTGGGACCTGCATATGGCGTATACATATCTCGCCTAGTAGCATTTGCTAGATCCTGTGTTAATTGTGACGATTTCAATCAGCGTCACAAAACATTGTTGCAGAAACTTATAAAACAGGGCTATTCCTCCAAGCGCCTCCACTCAAAGTTTCTCAAATTTGGCGATACATATCGCATGCTGATAGCAAAGTACGAACGTAGCGTGCAAGATCTATGGCGTTACGTTTCGTAACTTGTGTTTAATTCCGCTTAACCCGGGGCTAGGGGCCGTATGGGCCAATGTACTTCGAGATCCCCATGGTGCTCATATGAACAGTCACAATCAAAGCGTGACTGAGATACACCATTCTCTAGATAACGACTTTAGAACGATTATTATGGATTAAGAATACTGATCAGCGATACGGATTTTATATTTTGGAACATCATGATGTCTTGTCGGCATCATTGAAAACTGTTGACCGCTTCTCTCTTGCAGGAAACTAGCCTATGTTTATGTATACTATGATTGTCTTTTTTTAATTTGGTGCTAATACTGTTATATGGATATGGAATAGGTCTTTGGATTTTGGACGCGGATATTCTTTAATGGACGGCGGCTGAATTATGAATGACGGACTAGACGCTTGTATTTGTGTGCTATCTCCTTAGGCCTGGGAAATTTGTCTGGTTGTGTTTCGATACCCGCTGCTCACCACCAGGTGGCTTTGTAGTCAGAGCATAGGTAAACCTTTCTCTGACGATTTCGTCTGAACGGCTTGTCTGATTGCTTTGAAATTTTATTAAAATGGTCTTGAAGGATAGTCAATGTGCTGAAAAGATTTTGGTGTAGCTGGCATAACTATAAAGTTTTTTGCGTCTCAAATTTTTTTTTTCGTGAAATGAAAATTTACCAATTCGCTTGGAGAAATATTTAAAAACTGTTCTATTCTAGGTTGCCAAGCATAAATGTAGGATTACCGACATGATAATTCACTTTCGGTGCGAACCAATTTGCCATTAAGATGAAAAATATCATTTATCTGACTTAACATCAAAACCTCCATAACCATTATCACGATTACAGTTTTTTCCATTGAACTATTGTGTGCCATCTCCCTAGGGCTTTAATTTTCACCCGCTTGTTTTTCATGACATTTGGTCGTCGCTAGGTGGCGCTATAGACATGAATGCAGATAAACATGTGTAACATCATATCTTCTGAACAACGTGTTTCATTTTCATGAAATCTGGGTATAATGATCTTGCAAGACAGGCAAAGGACTGACAAGATTTTGGTGGTGTTGGCAAATCATGGAGACGCATTTTTGCATCTTAAAATAAGATTTTGTTTTCACAAAAATGGGAATTTGCTTCTTAATCAGAGAAAAGTAACTCTATTTTGCTGAACATGAATGAACACACATAAGGGAAGTGGGAAGAGGTGCCGACATACTGACAGAGTCACATGACTTCACAGTATAGTCTTCTGGTTAACCTATTATAAAGCACATACCAAGAATCTAACGATTCCTGATATGTGTTGTATCTCAGGTACGTTTTTGTTGTACCTGTTCATGTGGCAACTTGAATGACATGACCACACGGCCCCTAGCACCGGCATAAGCGGTATTAGATACAAATCTAGAGAGGTATGATGGAAATGCTCTGACAACTCTTATATTGGTAATTGGTGAGCTGTGTCGCTGTGACAACTCGTACACTGGGAATTCGTGAGCTGTATCGTCGTTATATGAAAATGAGGCATTTAACACAAAAAACTAGTCTGTAAGACCCGATGTCGACCAAGCATCAACTTCCCACAAATGCCAACATATATCAAAGACCAAAAGGTCTGTACATGGGGCGGGCCTCGGGGACGAAACGTCCACCAGCAGAATCTCGCCATATACAGGTAACCATAGCACTGTTGCTTACTCTTGGACCCCCTGAAAAGTGGACTTTTCATTTGGCGCAACCTAAATTACAAGCGTCTAGTCCGTCATTCATAATCCAGCCGTCGTCCATTAGAGAACATCCGCGTCCATAATCCAAAGACCTATTCCATTTCCATATAACAGTATTAGCACCAAATTCAAAAAGACAAAAGTATACATAAACATAGGCTTGTTTCCTGCAAGAGAGAAGCGGTCAACAATTTTCAATGATGCCGGCAAGACATCATGATGTTCCAAAATATCAAATCCGTATCGCTGATCAGTATTCTTAATCCATAATATTCGTTATAGAGTCGTCATCTAAAAATGATGTACCTCAGCCACGCTTTGATTGTGACTGTTCATATGAGTACCATGAGGATCTTGAAGTACATGGGTTCATACGGCCCTAGCCCCGGGTTAAGCGGAATTAGACACAAGTTACGAAACGTAGCGCCATAGATCTTGCACGCTACGTTCGTATTTTGTTATCAGCATGCGATATGTATCGCCAAATTTGAGAAACTTTGAGTGGAGGCGCTTGGTGGAATAGCCCTGTTTTATAAGTTTCTGCAACAATGTTTTGTGACGTTGATTAAAACCCTTATAAAAAAATACCATGGTTTTACCATGGTTTTCATGGTAATACCATGGTTTTACCATGGTTTTCATGGTATTACCATGGTAATACCATGGTACAGATGTACCATGGTGCAATGTACCATGGGTTTCATGGTAAATACCATGGTACAGTTTGCACTATGGTTCAATGTACCATGGTTTTCATGGTAATACCATGGTACAGTTTGCACTATGGTTCAATGTACCATGATTTTCATGGTAATACCATGGTACAGTTTGCACTATGGTTCAATGTACCATGGTTTTCATGGTAATACCATGGTTCAGTGTACCATGGTTTACTCTGTTCAACTATGCATGGTAGCACCCTGGTAATACCATGGTACAGATGTACCATGGTTCAATGTACCATGGTTAAACTTAACCTTGATCCACTATGGTAATAATCTTGTTGAATTTAGATTTTATAATAAAATTAATAAGTTTAATAAATAATTAATTAATAATCAGTCCAATCCAAAGATTTTATAATAAAATTGGACATAATGAAGAAAATAATTTTAGAAGAATACATCAGTTCTAGCATGATTTTCAAGAAAAAAATGTCCATTAATGAATACTCTACCCTCTTCATTATCCCCAATTATATACAGATAATATTTATTCTATTTTCCTGGTAGTCTATTACATTAGCAATTGACTTGCTGACATTAATTTCACAATTTGAGGAGAGTTATCTCCCCTGTACCGGTATATTTTAATTGGCCACTGGTGGCGCCACCATACTGTCATATGAGAACAACAACATAGAGGATAGAGTGCAAAAAGAAAGTTGATTTGTTCATTTTAAGCTGGAACTATTGAGGTTTAAAAAACTGTATTGCAGATGGTGATGAGTGAAGCTACATGTAGTGATGGTAAGTAAGTTATAAATACAATTATGTTATCATTTTATTAGCAAAACAATTCTAATTTCTAGTTACACTCAGAATGTTGTAATGTGGACCCTCTATGAGCTTTAACTATCAACATGTTTCTCTTCATATACTTGCCATATTAAACAATTGATACTCTTCTCAGTAACTACTGCAGCACTTCACCTTATATTTGCAGTCAAAATTAATGACTCGTTTAGCCTGGAATTCACAAAGAAATATCCATAACTTTATCTGTCTTAAAATTCCTTTCAGATCTACCCAGGTTCATCAAGGCAGTGTATTGTTGCATTGTCAGCTGGAAAAGCCCAGGCTTGGGGACCTCATGTGAAGATTGGCCATGCACCCCTAGCTGGAGGAAATCTCCCGGAGGGTGAGATATATAGGTTATATCACACCACTGCTTGTGTATTTCCTGTCAAACAGTAGGGTTTAACTTGCTATGAAGTTTGTTGTTTTGAAATGTTTATCATTTCCTGCTTATATTTCCAGAAGATTTGAGAATATTTCCATACCATAGTTCTGATGAAATCGCAAAGGAATATTTATTAAAATAAATTGATAACAAATACACTGTTGGCATAACCGATATTTGCTATGATAAAAATGTGACCAGGAAAAGCAAGATAAATTATGATTAGATTTCCTATCACCATAACCATGATAACAGGCTATATTTTAAATGTCTATTTATTGCACTATTCTTGACCAAGGCTAAGGATTGCTGCATAATTCAATTGTACATCTGTACCCACATCTTGAGAAATGAGAACATTTCATTCATTCATTTCATTTAAAACGTTTGAAACAATTTTTTTCTCCTCAGATGCAACCAATCGGACATGTTCGAGGCGCACATTTCATCGACTCGGAGCAGACATCTGATCATGGAAATCATGCAGCGTATTGTTGAATTACTTCTTCGCCAAAGAAGAAATAGCATCAGGCAATATTACATGACCAATACAACTGGATGACAAACATTGTTAAAATCATATTAGTGTACATTCTCAATATTTTTTCCAGTTGTGCTTTTTCGTTTTCATTTAGTGTTGATCCATAATTCTGGATTCCACTTAAAAATTGCTTTATAATACTCATAACATGCATTCAAGAATGTGTATTTTACATTAATAACAAATGACTTGAATGACTTTGGTGCTACTGGACCCAAATAATCTTTATTCAGTGAGCGGCACATGTTTGGTTTTTGCAGAGGGCACACCAATAACAGTAACATCACATTTCTATGATATTTCAATGCAAATCATCCTGGTTATCGTCACATTCACTAATATCAGCAATACGCCAGTTGAATGTAGTGTAATATTTTTAAAAGATTTCTCTAATCAAACTTTTTCGCTAATGTCACAACAATGTTATACCATTCTACCCATTTAAATTATGAGGATAACCTCTGAATAGTGTCAGGATAACTTGATAACAATTTCTTTGCTAATCTGATGACTTTTCATTTTTTATAGATTACTGCCAGAAGAAGTTTCCCTGTACCAGCAAGGTGATTTTGGACGCGATGAAATCAAAATTGAATGGGGAGCTAAAAAGTTATAAAAGACACTTGATCTGCTGAGAAAAACATGGATGCCTTGGACTTTGGATGCTACGTGCATGTGCTGGTTGCTATTCCCTATAAATGTTTCTATTTTATACAATGAAATGTATGACATGACAACATAATAATCCCTTGTGTGTATACATGTAGCTGTATATACGTTTCTGTTTTGTGTGTATAGCTGTCTATACATTTCTGTTTTATACAATAAAATGTATGAAATGAATGCATATAATTTGTTATGTTGACTCTCTCATTCGACACGAAACGTTTCATCGTAAACCTGCAGTATATTGGACAACCCTGCACAACCATCCAGCATTATTCTATCTGTGTTAAAAACAATGGTGTTTTGGCCATTTTACCATGGTGTGGTGCATTACCATGGTATTTACCACAGTAGTTACCACGGTAAATACCGTGGTAATGTACCATGGTAAATACCATGGTATGTACCATGGTAAATACCATGGTAAATACCATGCCCAAAACACTATTGTTTTTACCATGGTTTTTACCATGGTAATAACCATGGTACTTTTTTATAAGGGAATCATCACATTTAACACAGGATCTAGCAAATGCTACTAAGCGAGATATGTATACGCCATATGCAGGTCCCACTGGAATATTACTATCCGCTTTGGACACGAAAAGCACACCAAAGTTGCTTCCTGAGTAGCAGATTTGTCTACAAGAGTTTCAATTCAAAATAGTATTTATTTGTTTGAAAAAGCTTAAAAACCAAAATAAAAATACCAAGCTGACAAGTAATGCCCCTAACAAGTCATTTTAAGTCATTTATCTCCATCATCGGAGATGGAATTGCTAGCTACGTTTTGTATTGTAACGGGGATGTCGATTTGCTTCATACACCGGTGTATAACAAGACTGTTCACGTCGATCTGTCGGTGAGGATGATATAACCCTGCAAATGCTTACACAAACATCTCCATGATAATGCCAACCTCTGTGGGGTAGACATTGTCGACGAAGTACTCTTTCATTCCAACGCCTGATGTGGATATCTTCTATGTTCTGGTAGAGTGTATAGCTAAGATACACGGCTTCGGACAAAACTATGAGTGAGGTATAGTCTCTGTATTCGTAGATATTTCATTCATGGTATTTGCTTGTTCAACCACTGCCCGCCGTCTGCATTCAAACGAAAAGCTTTCACATTTTGGTTTGGATCGGAATCCGTTATATCTTTACTTTCTACAATGTGTATCGGCTGTAGGCTACCATTTAAATTAATAGCAAAAAAAAAACACTAAACCCCAAATCATAAATGATACGTCATCGACCAATTCGTTGAGGTCTTGCGACCGCTAAAAAGTGAAAGTCCTCTTCAAATACATCACCGCTGGTAATGGTGAAAATACTGTGTATCCGAAAAAATAATGTAGTCTAATGTCAGTTAACATTATGGAATAAATATCACTAAAGTGAAAATGGACCTGATCGATGATCAGAACAATTTGTTGTCGAGTCGTTGTTTGTGGATCTTTTTTTCTTCATATTGCCTAACGTTATATAGTTCCTCCGTTTCCGGTCCATTGAACAGTTCGTGGACACGTGTTTGTATCTTTGCCGGCTGATTTAAATAACAACGATCCAATGAACAGCATGTCGCCTGGTTATTGAGTATGTCAACATTGTAATCGTCTCTATTTTCGTAAAATCGACGTGAGAGAAAGTCTTTTCAAGTTATAGGTCCAAGTTTGATGTACCAACGCTGCTAGAGTGTATGTAACATAGGGTTGCCAAACTCAGTAGGAACGTTTCAGCTGATGTCCTGAATGTAGTAACGGTGAGTTTTATGTCAGACAAAATTTATGTCATGAAAATATAAAAGATTTTATACCGATGTCTCTGGAAATGGGCAGGGGTAGTGTGATGAATCTAACAGAGATAGATACCATAATATGAGGGCCATCGTTTGAGTATACTAATAGTGACGTCATCAGTTCGAAATAGGATTAGATCTGGGATAGGGTCTATATTTTGGATCATGGGAATTTCCGGGCGTGATTACTTTCCCCATACGAGGTTTCTCACCCGATGGGTCCCGAGATCTTTCATAACAAGTTGAAGAAAGGGATCTCTGGCCTCGAATAAGCGTTTTACTATCTACTTAGCTGTCAACATTAAAATAGTGTTTGGAGCCATATTCTTCCGACCTTTGCTTATCCGTACCGATACTTTACCCGTACACAAATCACGACGAGATACCATATAAAACAAAGATGCAAACAGAAGCTGGTTTCTCCAAAGAGAGAATGTGTTCAATGCTTAATTCAAGCGTACAAAATTTGGTGAAAATATCAGTGGTAATATCACATGCCGACGAAAAAATACGATCGCAGCATGCCAGTGTATTTCCGCTAAATCCGCCATTAGGAACCGTTCTTGTAATCAACACTCAACTAATTGAGTTTAAGCCGATTATGGTTGGCGGAATGGGACAAGAATAGGTTTCATAGCCTAGGATTTAATCGATTTAGACATCGATCTTAGTCCAATTTCTCCATCCAGATTTATACTCCGGACTAGAAGGATCAAGACCGCGTATTCAATAAAATTCATTTCCACAAATGCACTCGGGAATTTAATCCTAGGTCTAAACGATTTATTCCGCGGTTTAGAACGCTTTTATACCGAGGAATTAAAGCAGTAATTTGACTGGGGGCCTTAGAGTGAGGTCTAAATCGATTTACTCCTAGGTCTAAATCGATTTATAGTCTTAGGATTTGAAACCGATTTCTGTCACCTACCGTCTGTGGTTTCTTCTAGTCAGAGATTTTAAACATTCCTATAGCCTGTCCATTTCAATTAGTCGTGTACTTTGAAGCTTGTTTATAATCAGCAGTTAACTCTGCATTAATTTTCTTTTTTCCATCTAGTAGAACAAACAAAATTCTACAAAATGACTACCATTTCTCCGTGATATCGATAACATATCACCCTTGAAATAACTTTGTAATTCTCTCTATATTAAACTCCAGTACAGCTGTTTTATGTACCGGGACTCAATTGCATAGGGAGACGTCATAATGTATTGTCTTGCACAAAGGTCAACAATGCGGTTTACGGTCATAGGGGAGTAGTATATAGTACCATTTACAGAGCCCATTGACCTCATTTCGACCTCATTCCACTGGGGTTTCCCAGGGGGGATTCCCCAGTGGGGGTTTCCCATGACGATCACGTGATCAAGGCATGTCTAGATGGTGGGAGTGTGGTGGTGGTGGTCAAAATGGCGGCTGTGGTGTGGTGGTGGTCAAAATGGCGGCTGTGGTGTGGTGGTGGTGGTCAAAATGGCGGCTGTGGTGTGGTGGTGGTCAAAATGGCGGCTGTGGTGTGGTGGTGGTCAAAATGGCGGCTGTGGTGTGGGTGTGGTCAAAATGGCGGCTGTGTGGTGGTCAAAATGGCGGCTGTGTGGTGGTGGTCAAAATGGCGGCGTGTGTGTGGTCAAAATTAATTTTAATTAATTAATTTTAATTAATTAATTTTAATTAATTAATTTTAATTAATTAATTTTAATAAATAAATAAATCAATCAATAAATAAATTAATTAATTTTAATTAATCAATAAATAAATCAATGAAACAAAATAAATAAAAAAAAAGTGAAACTCTATACAACGAACCCGGGACTCGAACTCGGGTCCTCTTTATCCAGAGGCAGACACGTTATCCATTACGCCACGAGCTAAAGGCTACAAGCCAACTTTAAAAATGGTCTATATATGTCTACGGCCCATACTGGGGGTATAGGTTCAATGTTTATCCTACTGGGAAACCCACTTCTATACATTTGCGGTAGGGTTGTGGGGTCTCGTTTTTCACGTCTCGTCATGTAGAACATGATAGGAAGTGTTGCGGAGCGAATCGGTGAAATTTTTGAAAAAGTACGATATAGCCCCATATAGACATATATATATAAATATATATTCCCATACTGGGGTATAGGACCGATGTTTGTCCCCCTGGGAAACCCACTTCTCGACATTTGCGGTAGGGTTGTTTTTCACGTCTCGACATTTAGAACACGATGGGTAGGGTTGCGGAGCGAATTGGTGAAATTTTTGAAAAAAGTCACCAAGGCCTGGGTAGGCCCATAGGCCTATACTGCATGGCTATGGGTGTATAGGGCCATATGGGGCGGACATGTTGGAGTCTAGGTGAGTCCCTGGTGGTCCAATGGGATCGAGTGAGGTCTTATTTTGAAGCTCTCGTGCAGGAGCATCCGACTGGGCTAATGGTTCGTCCGTGTTCAATAGTCTGCGCATGCGCAGTCTGGCCGTAGTATAGAAAACAGGCATTTTGGGTGCTATGTAGGGGTGTGTTTGGGTTAGAGATGGGCTAATCACGGTTCGAATGGGTCGTGTGAGGTGTCAAAGTGAAGCTTGTTTGGGGTAGAGTCAGAATGGTGTGTTTTTGAATGCAAGTCGCGTCAATCTGCGCATGCGCAGTTGGTTGTAATAAGTAAAGTGGCCATTTTGGGGCAGTACATGAAGGTGTTTGGGGTAGAGATGGACCGCTATGGGTCCGAATGGGTCGTGGAGGGTGTCATTTTGTTGCTCTCGGGGGTACATTTCCGATTTGAGGATGTCCGCGTCGGCATCTGTGACGTCATCAGTGACGTCATCAATACGAAGTAGTAGCGAAAGGGGGCATTTTGGGTGCTATGTAGGTGTGTTTGGGGTAGAGATGGACCGCTATGGGTCCGAATGGGTCGTGGAGGGTGTCAAAGTGAAGCTTGTGTGGGGTAGAGTCAGAATGGCGTGTTTTTGAATGCAAGTCGCGTCAATCTCCGCAGGCGCAGTTGGTTGTAGTAAGTAAAGTGGTCATTTTCGGGCAGTACATGAAGGTATTTGGGATCGAGATGGGCTATTCACGGTTCGAATGCGTCCTGGAAGGTGTCATCTTGTAGTTCTCGGGGTGTACATTCCGATTTGAGGGATGTTCGCGTCATCTGTGACGTCATAGGTGACGTCATCGGTACGAGTAGTAGCGAAAGTGGACATTTTCGGGCAGTACATGAAGGTATTTGGGGTCGAGATGGGCTATTCACGGTTCGAATGCGTCCTGGAAGGTGTCATCTTGTAGTTCTCGGGGTGTACATTCCGATTTGAGGGATGTCCGCGTCATCGGTACGAGTAGTAGCGAAAGTGGACATTTTGTGGGTGCGTGGGGGTGAGTTTGGTGTAGAGAGGGACTATCCTTAGTCCGAATGCGTCGTGTGAGGTGTCATTTTGTAGCTCTCGAGGTGTACATCCCGAGTTGAGGCATGTCCGAAGCATCTGTGACGTCATTGTTGACGTCATCAGTAGGAGTAGTAGCGAAAGTGGACATTTTGGGGCAGTGAAGGAAGGTATTGAATTAGGCACCAGTATCGAGAAAGCGGGAACTCCCACCCATCGCACGAGGGTTGAAGATGATGATGTCGCCCTAATTCAACAGTCAAATTCCGACGACAAGACTTTGGGCCAGATTTTGCACGACGAGGAGAGCAAAGTACACTTCGTGGACGAACCCATACATGTTCCTAGCGATCTGTTACACGAACACCATCCAGTGAGTGACATCTATCGGCGCCATTGGCACATGATCCGGCACTGTTTCTACCGTCATCGCCCCATTCAAAATATCTACAATTTCCGACTGACCAACCTCACCCGCCTACGCAGCTACGTGAAAGCCATCTTCAACGATCAAACTACGGCCTTCAAGTTGAATCTGGCGTTTGGTTATGTGCTGCAGCATAAGGACACAGACCAAGCAGCCCGATATTTTTACCCGAGCAGTAACATCCGGGTATTTGACGAACCGTTTACCATCATTAACCGGGCGTCGCTAGAGGCAATGCTGGACAAACTGGACACCGTGGATCCCTTGGAATGGGTCCAACAACAACGCCCCAACACACAATGGGTTGTAGAGAGGGTGACCAATGTCACGTTTTTCGTTACCAAGCTGACCGACCACCCCCATCGGCTGAATGTGCCACCCTTGCACTGATGAATACCATAGCATGCAATACATACTCTATATGTCTGGTCCTCGACTTGGGGTAGTTGAACTGAGTGTGCTAAAAATAGATCACCAGCTAGCGTACTATAAAAGGGAAGCGGCCTGGTCGTTTCATCCGATACTCTGTCAACTACCAAGATGTTCACTTGCACAACTTGCCAGAAGCAGTTTGCTCGAATAGAAAGTTTACGACGTCACGAGGCCTCCATCCACAACGATGCACGGTATACCTGTATAATCTGTGCACGATCATTCAATCGGGAGGATAATTTACTGCGCCATGAGAAGGCACTCCACGAGGGTGTGACGGTACAATGTAACGATTGTGGTCGACTCTTCAAACGACCCAGTCGGTTAAGACAGCACCAACGTTTGATTCATGCCCCTTCTCCACGATTCGGGCGACAACATTCTACTAAAGAGGAGCCGCGGAAGGTCAGAGCCAGAGAAGATGAACCCGGGGAGACGAACGCCACTGGTGATGCGATGACGAAGAGCCCGCCTATACCCACAGTCCAGGAGGGCCTGGATATCCAGACGGACCCCAGCGTTACGCTTTCGAGTCATACGCCTGACGACATCGAACATTTTTCGGAAGATGCAGTGGATGCCCCTAGCGATCTGCTACAGGACGACCATCCAGTGAGTGACATCTATCGGCGCCATTGGACCATGATACGGCACTGTTTCCACCGTCATCGCCCTATTCAAGATATCTACAATTTTCGACTGACCGACCTTGCCCGTCTACGCAGCTACGTGGAAGCCATCTTCAATGACCAAGCAACGTCCTTCAAATTAAATCTGGCGTTTGGTTATGTGCTGCAGCATAAGGAGACAGATCAAGTCCGATACTTTTACCCGAGCAGTAACATCCGGTTATTTGACCAACCGTTTACCATCATTAACCGGGCGTCGCTAGAGACGATGCTGGAGAACCTGGCCACCGTGGATCCCTTGGAATGGGCCCAACAACAACGCCCCAACACCAAGTGGATAATGGAGAGGGTAACCAATGTTACGTTCTTCGTGGTTAAACTGACCACCACCCCCATCGGATGAAAGTATTCACCCATGCACTGATAGATTCTCAGAATGCGCAAACAACTATCTGAGGATATGTTGCCTCAACGGTATCCTGGCCTGCCCGACGGTGATTAGAATAAACGGTTCAGAGCGAACATGGCCGAAGATGGAACTTTCTGAAATTGAGACTTCTGATTGGACAAGAATACATCTAACGGACAGGAACGAATATGAAACATGCAAATGGTGGCCTCTGATTGGACAAGAATCTTCTTGAATTGTAAATATACCCAACGCGGCTCCCCCAGCGTGGTTATGATGTAACATTGGGGAGATTAAACTATATGAAAAAAAAGTTCTTGTTGTTGTTGTTCTCTCATGTGTCATCCTTGTTGTTGTTGCTGTTGTTGTTCTCTCTCCGGTCTATATCATAGTGTTATGTTAGAGTGTTAAAGCGTAACGACGGGCGTCGAGGGCGTCACTGCATTTCGAAGAATTAGTGACAATTCCATGGAATATCAGAGCTTCTGAGCTATTTCACCAGGGCGTTGCAGCATTAAGAATGGCTTTGGTGGGCGTTGCTACAAGATGACACCTCACACGACGCATTCGCACCGCGGATGGTCCATCTCTACACCAAATAACATCCTTCACTGCTAAAAAAATGCCCACTTTCGCTACTACTCGTACTGATGACGTCACCAATGACGTCACAGATGCTGTGGATATCCCTCAACTCGGAATATACACCCCGAGAGCTACAACATGACACCTCTCAGGACGCATTCGGACCAAGGATGGTTCCTCTCTACTCCGAATACCTTCCTTCACTGCCCCAAAATGTCCACTTTCGCTACTACTCCTACTGATGACGTCAGCAATGACGTCACAGATGCTTCGGACATGCCTCAACTCGGAATGTACACCTCGAGAGCTACAAAATGACACCTCACACGACGCATTCGGACTAAGGATAGTCCCTCTCTACACCAAACTCACCCCCACGCACCCACAAAATGTCCACTTTCGCTACTACTCGTACCGATGACGTCATCAATGACGTCACAGATGACGCGGACATCCCTCAAATCGGAATGTACACCCCGAGAACTACAAGATGACACCTTCCAGGACGCATTCGAACCGTGAATAGCCCATCTCGACCCCAAATACCTTCATGTACTGCCCGAAAATGTCCACTTTCGCTACTACTCGTACCGATGACGTCACCTATGACGTCACAGATGACGCGGACATCCCTCAAATCGGAATGTACCCCCGAGAGCAACAAAATGACACCTCACACGACGCATTCGGACCAAGGATGGTCCCTCTCTACCCCAAACACCTTCATGTACTGCCCCAAAATGGCCACTTTACTTACTACAACCAACTGCGCATGCGCAGATTGACGCGACTTGCATTCAAAAACACGCCATTCTGACTCTACCCCACACAAGCTTCACTTTGACACCCTCCACGACCCATTCGAACCAAGGATGGTGCCTCTCTACCCCAAACACACCCCTACATAGCACCCAAAATGCCCCCTTTCGCTACTACTCGTACTGATGACGTCACTGATGACGTCACAGATGACGCGGACATCCCTTAAATCGGAATGTACACCCCGAGAACTACAAGATGACACCTTCCAGGACGCATTCGAACCGTGAATAGCCCATCTCGACCCCAAATACCTTCATGTACTGCCCGAAAATGTCCACTTTCGCTACTACTCGTACCGATGACGTCACCGATGACGTCACAGATGACGCGGACATCCCTCAAATCGGAATGTACACCCCGAGGGCAACAAAATGACACCTCACACGACGCATTCGGACCAAGGATGGTCCTCTCTACCCCAAACACCTTCATGTACTGCCCCAAAATGGCCACTTTACTTACTACAACCAACTGCGCATGTGCAGATTGACGCGACTTGCATTCAAAAACACACCATTCTGACTCTACCCCACACAAGCTTCACTTTGACACCTCACACGACCCATTCGAACCGTGAATGGCCCATCTCTATCCTAAACACACCCCTACATAACACCCAAAATGCCTACTTTCTATACTACGGGCCAGTCTGCGCATGCGCAGACTATTGAACACGGACGAACCATTAGCCCAGTCGGATGCTCCTGCATGAGAGCTTCAAAATAAGACCTCATACGACCTCATAGGATCATTAGGGGCTCACCTATACTCCAACATGTCCACCCCGTATGGGTCTATAGCCCATAGCCATGCAGTATATAGGCCTATGGGCCTACCCAGGCCTTGGTGACTTTTTTCAAAAATTTCACCGATTCGCTCCGCAACACTTCCTATCATGTTCTACATGACGAGACGTGAAAAACGAGACCCCCACAACCCTACCGCAAATGTATAGAAGTGGGTTTCCCAGTAGGATAAACATTGAACCTATACCCCAGTATGGGAATATATATTTATATATATATGTCTATATGGGGCTATATCGTACTTTTTCAAAAATTTCACCGATTCGCTCCGCAACACTTCCCATAATGTTCTACATGACGAGACGAGTAAAATAAATCCGAACAACCATACCGCAAATGTATAGAAGTAATTTTCCCATTAGATTCAACATTGACCAGTGCACCAGTATGTGCCGAAGATTTATATATCATATTTTTAACGTTAAAATATACAACAAGACTCGTGGTGTAATGGTTAACGTGTCTGCCTCTGGATAAAGAGGACCCTGGTTCGAGTCCCGGGTTCGTTGTATAGAGTTTCACTTTTTTTTTATTTATTTATTTATTATTGATTTATTTATTGATTGATTTATTTATTGATTTATTTGATTGATTGATTGATTTATTTATTAAAATTAATTAATTAAAATTAATTAATTAAAATTAATTAATTAAAATTAATTAATTAAAATTAATTAATTTATTTATTTATTTATTTATTTATTTATTTATTTCCACAGCCGCCATTTTGACCACCACCACACCACAGCCGCCATTTTGACCACCACCACACCGCATCCGCCATTTTGACCACCACCACACCACAGCCGCCATTTTGACCACCACCACCACACCACAGCCGCCATTTTGACCACCACCACACCACAGCCGCCATTTTGACGACCACCACCACACAGCCGCCATTTTGATCACACTCCCACCATCTAGACATGCCTTGATCACGTGATCGTCATGGGAAACCCCCACTGGGGAATTCCCCCTGGGAAACCCCAGTGGAATGAGGTCGAAATGAGGTCAATAGGCTCTGTAAATGGTACTATATACTACTTAGGGGTGTGTGCGTTTTATCATTCGGCAATTCGCTGGGCATGGAATATAAGCGACACACCCACGGACCGCCTGTTATTACTTTATACGGCATCAATGACCTTTGTGCCAATGAGCATGAATATATTATGACGTCTCCCTATGTAATTGAGGCCCAGTAAATGAAACAACTGTACTGGAGTTTTATATGGAGATAATTGAAAAGTTGTTTCAAGCGTGATATATTATCGATATCACGAAGAAATGGTAGTCATTTTGTAAAGTTCAGTTTGTTCTAGAAGCTGCAAAAAAAGAAAATTCATGCAGAGTTTTGACAAGCTTCAAAGTAGACGACTAATTAAAATGGACAGACTTTAGTCATAGGCTTTCATGCATCAATCAAAATCAAGTTTCTGGTCCGATGTTTTCTCCATCCAATCAAACATCGGACTAGAAACTCAGTTTTGATTGATTCGGGCTAGAATGAATGAATGAATGTTTACTCTCGTTCTCTGACACAGAGTATTGAGAAATTTAAAAAAATCAATACAATGAATCAATGTTAAGAAACATGGGAGGAACCCATCTGTACATATATAATATTACTGAATATAGCCACACATGTATAATAATGTGAGATTAAATCATAAAATAATATATAAATAAAGAGTAACTGACATGACAAACCCAGAATTTACTTTATAGATGAGGCAGCTCATCTTACCACTCATTTTATAATACTGCATAATATGCATAAACAGATAGCGAATGAGAAAAATGTGTTTGTAGAACAGCGAGGACCTTCACTTCTCCGAGATTGTAGACTTTTAGTATGTTATTCTGTGGTCCTTTCTGAAATGCATATAGCAGTGAAATAAATTCTGTTGCAATTTGTGGTGGGTTAACCTCAAAAATGCGCTAGATTTACTGGCATACTGCTTCAATCATATATTTGGCTAAATCAAGAAGTTGTCTATAATACATTTTTTGAACATTAAAAACACCTATAAATTTATTTTGATCATGATGTGTGTGATGGTACCTTGGAATATATTTCGACCGTAGGTCCCTCAACACTTCACACTCAAGTAAAACAATTAAATTCAATCGGTAACTTGTGATTACTTACTCTAAATTTAAAAAGCGCAAGCCTGAACTTTTCAGGTAACCAAATCAAGTAATTTTCAAAACAAAATTCGGTCTTGTACAGTGCGTAATTTCTGGCTTTCTGACTATTATTTATACTAGCAAACCATTCCTGTATGAAAATATCTTTATATCGTTGTTTCACAGTTTTAACAACAACATCTACATCGAACATCCCTATATCTCAAATATAGCCTAATCCACAGTTATCTAAAATATATTTAACAGCTAATAGCCATAGGGATATATACATCCCAGTATCATATAACATAGTCATAACCTGGTACATTTTGTTACAATATTTTTCATTATGTTGAACTGCAAGATTAGCCCAGAATTTAACTAATCTGGCTTTGACTACGACACGCAGGTCATGCCTACCTACCCAGTTCACCATATACCATACTATTAGATGTCGATGTTTTAATTCGAATATATATTTACAGAAATTTGAGAGGATCAAGACCGCCGATTTAATCCTAGGTCTAAATCGATTCATTCCGCGGTTTAGAATAAATTCATCCAAGGAATTGAAGCAATAATTTGACTGGTGGACATACATCGAGGTCTAAATTGATTTAATCCAAGGCAATGAAAACGATTTCTGTCCCCTAACGCCAACCATAACCGATAGGCCTATATGTCATTGAGTGGAAGTAACCTGTGGGTCCCTTCACTGACGGTAGGATTTAAATGAATAGCCCAATGGTTCCTGGGGAGGCCACTGTACGGTAATATACGTGTATATGTAATTGTTCATTTCCCATAAACGCCGCATTTTGTGGACAGATGGCGCTAAAGTCGTATAATTTATATCCGGGCTTTTTAGGAAATGCCCAGTGGTGGGCCCATGATGTAACGACTTCACCAAAGTTCAAAAAGCCCTTTCGGAATGGCTTCAACTCCAATTAAATTGGAGCCATTGCAGGAAATGCTATCAGATTATCCGAATGTAGAAGATGCTCAGTGTCTCTTAAATGGTTTTACACACGGTTTCCGCTTACACTATGAAGGCCCTAGGCCGGATGGACAGGCTAGGCAGGTAAGAAATTTGAAATCAGTGAGAGATGCTCCAGATATAACTGAAGCCAAATTGAAGAAAGAATTAGAGCTGAATAGAATTGAGGGTCCATTTGATGATCCCCCATTTGAATCTTTTAGAGTTTCACCCTTGGGTCTAGTACCAAAGAAAGTGGAAGGTGAATTCAGGTTGATTCACCATTTGTCTTACCCCGAGGGTGATTCGTTAAATGATTTTGTTGACCCTGAGCAATGTTCAGTGAATTATAGCCGATTGGACGATGCCGTGGATATGATCCGTAAGGTAGGTGGTGACACATATATGGCGAAAGCTGATATTAAATCAGCATTTCGTCTTTTGCCTGTACATCCACAAGATTTTAGTCTCCTAGGCTTTCAGTTCAACGGCAAATTCTACTTTGATAAGGCCATGCCAATGGAAGCATCTGTGTCTTGTGCCACCTTTGAGAAATTTAGCACCTTTATCGAGCACTGTGTGAAGACACTTTCTGGCAAAGATAGCATATTAAAATACCTGGATGACTTCTTCTTCTGCGGTGATTCAAAACAGGCCTGTCAGTTTTTATTAGATTGTTTCATGTATGTCTGTGAACTTTTGGGAGTTCCTGTAGCTCAGGAGAAAACAGAAGGCCCAGCTAAAATTTTGACTTTCCTGGGTTTAGAATTAGATGTATACCGGCAACAAATACGTCTATCACAAGACAAGATTGAGCAATTACAGGCAGAGATCAGCCTATGCTTGGGTCGAACTAAAATACGGTTAAAAGAGTTACAATCCTTGATAGGGTTGATGAACTTTGCATGTAGAGCCATAGCCCCTGGTAGGTCATTCTGTAGGAGGCTCATAGATGCTACAAAGCACATTAGAAAACCACACCATTTTATTAGGATGAATTCCGGCATGCGAGCAGATTTACAAATTTGGCAGAAATTTTTACATCAGTTCAATGGTACGGTTTTCTTTGTTGAGGAGTTTTGGCTGTCTAACACAACTATTCAGCTATTTACTGATGCTGCTGGTTCACTGGGATTTGGAGCATATTACAATGGTCATTGGTTGAATGGTAGGTGGCCAAACACATGGCTGCAGGATGGCACCTGCCGTGATATCACATTTCTTGAGCTGTTCCCCATAGTTTTATCTCTAGTGGTCTGGGGCAATGAATTTCAGAGTAAGAAAATTCTATTTCGCTCAGATAACCAGGCAGTAGTTACAGTTGTGAATAAACGAACATCCAAGTCACCCCATGTCATGAAATTACTGAGGTTGTTGATGTTAAATTGCCTGAAATTTAACATCACTTTTAAGGCTAGTTTTATCTCAGGAATTGAAAATAATCTTGCGGACTCACTTTCCCGTTTACAGTACACCCGTTCCCGGCAGTTGGCCCCGATGGCGGATTCAACCCCGACACCCATCCCTCCATCCATCTGGCAACTTTGTGGATAGAAGCATCGAAGTTACTGTCGAGTTCCTTGTCACCTAGGACATGGCGGGCATATGATACAGGCATTCAAGCATTTACACGCTTTAGAGGGGTCATTGGTTTGCCACAGATTTGGCCAGTTTCTGTTAAGCATTTGATCGCATTTGTTTCCTACCTATCAGTCAATGGTTTTGCACCTTCTTCAGCTAGAACATACCTGGCTGGCATCGCAGCTAGACATAAGTTAATGGGTTGGGCGGATCCTACACAAAATTTTATGATCAAGAAGCTCACAGAAGGTTTTCGCCGTGCCTCTGGTAGAAGAGATGTCCGTGCTCCTATTACCTGGGATATACTCCAAAAAATTGTGTGTGCCCTCCCACATGTATGCTCATCGATATTTGAGACAATGCTATTCAAGGCTGCATATTTATTGGCATTTTTCGGTTTTCTTAGGGTGAGTGAGCTGGTCAGTGATACTGCTCAGGATAAATCGGGTAGGGCTCTGGCTGTTTCAGATATAACATTCCAGCCAACCCAGCTAGGCTTAGGCATTCAGCTCACCTTGAGGTTTTCAAAAACTGACCAGTATGGAGTACAATCCAAGCTATTACTGTGTCCATTTCCCAGCAGCTTATGTCCGGTTAAGGCGATAAGGGAATATATTAGTGCGCAATTCCACACACACTCAGTTGCTGTGTCATTTTGATATGCAACCTTTGACCCGTTCTCAGTTTGCTTCTATTCTTAAGAAAGCCCTCTGCTTTGCTGGTATTCCTTGTACTGCATACACGTCACATTCTTTCCGGATTGGTGCTTGTACGACTGCCAGTCTGTGTGGTATGTCCGAGGATGAGATAAAAAAGATGGGACGCTGGAAATCCGCAGCTATGCGATCTTATGTCAGGATGTCATAGTTACATTTATTCTGTATACAAACTAATTTTTGAGTATCGTTTCAGATCCTGGGAAGGAAGCGTGGATATATGGATCCTCCATTGTATACTGGGCTCACAGGCGGGCAGTCCACCGGCCAGGGGGTATTAACCTAGGTTTAGCAAATCAGCAAGTATCCGTAAGGTGGGGAGGGTTTCGGGGTTTAAAATGGAACCAACTCCTTCCTATCATTCGGAAAGATGTTGAAGATTTGCCACGTCCAGACATCCTTATCATACATTTAGGAAGTAATGACATTGTGGGTCAAAAATGCATTGAACTAGTACAGGCAATCCATGACGATCTAGATCAGATCAAGAGTTTGTTACCAGATTGCCACATCATGTGGTCTTGC
>JAVTVY010013513.1:0-54214 GCA_036873755.1 Hanleya hanleyi
ATATAGATCTGTATTTATCGATAATTACACACAACGCATTCTTAAGGTCTCCATCATGACTGTGGTGTACAATGCAGATATGGTAGGAAGGCTACCAAATAGCTTAACATCGCCTCGATACAAAATTTTATGTAACTTGTGCTATGTCCACGATTATACATCCGATTCAGTACATGCTTGCAAGCAGAAAATCAAACAATTACATAGACATTGACGCCCCCTTGACTCACCAGGGAACAGAGCACTTTCTTGGTGATAGTCCGCTAATAGTACATAAGATGGTCGACCATGCAAATTATTGAAGAATGGACCAGGATTGTTCTCAACATCAGTCGCCAGCATTAATAATCTCTGTTGGCCATATTGTTCGAAATCTGTGTATTTTGGAAATATATTGCTTGTGAATCTTGGTGGTGCATGGAAATGTAGATTGAATGGATTGTGAATATTTGTAGACTGCAAGATATCTGGATAGCTGATCTCCGAGTAGCTACCTGGATATATAGCCTTCCAAGATATCATAAACTGTGTTTCCCATCGTCTAGCAGAAAAAAAAATTATGTCAGGTTCTGGCAAATTATCCAGCTTCTGAAATATGAGAATCAAAATTTAGCAAAGTTATCGTTATGAATTACTCAATATGCTGATTGATAAGAGAAACAATTGTGTTAAACTATATCATAAAAATCATTGACATAGCCTGAGCAGCAAACGCAGATAAAGCTACTCCAATATACTGTGTGTGTTGTCACTGACTGTTCAGCTGTTGTTGTTGTCACAGAATTGTGAAAGAATCATAAATGACAGCTCGTCAATCTAGGCCATATGATTGGTTGAAAAGCGGTCATATGACCAAAATGCCAGTTCGATAGCAATGGCTAGTCACAAGCGACTGCCTAAAAAACCCCAGTACCGTCAAGGATCGTTCATTCCTTATTGTCTTTTTTGTCCCCCGCGCAACGCGGCCGGGGGACTTTAAAATGGTTCTTGCTTCTATGTGTCCGTGGATGTCCGTGCATGTCCGTGGATGTCCGTGCATGTCTGTTCGAATGATTACTTCCTAACGCTTTGTTGGATTCTTCCGAAATTCGGCATACGCATTCCTTGCGACAAGACGCCAGTGGGTATCGCATTTCAGCAACATCTGCCTGAAGGTGGCGCCACTGGGTTAAAATGAATCTTGCTACTTTGTGTCCGCATGTCAGTTACAAGCGATAACTTCCAAACGCTTTCTTGGATTCTTCCGAAATTCGGCATACGCATTCCTTGTGAGAAGACACCGTTGCGTACTGGATTTCAGTAACATTTTCCTGAAGGTGGCGCCACTGAGTTTCGCTTCTTCGTGTCCGTTCCAGTTAAAATGGGTCTTGCTCGCTTTGTGTCTGTGGATGTCTGTTCAAATTCTTCACAGGCGATAACTTCCAAAAGCTTTGTCGGATTCCTTCGTAATTTAGCATATACAGTACATTCCTTGTGACCAGACATGGGTTGGTATTGCGTTTCAGCAAGATCCACCTGAAGGTGGCGCCACTGGTTCTTGTTCCAATCTTCTGTGCATGTCCGTGGTTTCCATTCAAATTCTTCACAAGCGATAACTTCCAAATGCTTTGTCTAATAATTAGGCATCCCTAAATGCGTTTGTCATTTTTTCTTCTTTCTTCCGCTTCTCGCTGTTAGTTTGAATTTCATGTCGCTTTAAATGAAGGACACCATTTTCTTGAATTTGCAGTCCTTCTATTCCACATCATATAATTTACACTAAAGCTTTTGCAGGAACCATATTCTATTTCAGAAGTATAATATGAAATAACTGGCGGGGGAATCCCCGCAGTACCGAACCCGTGTTAGTTTTGAATTTCGTCTCGCCTTAAATGAAGGACAACATTTCCTTCAATTTTGCTATGAAATCATTCTATTCCATATCATATGATTTACCCTAAATCTTTTGCATGAACCATATTTTATTTCAGAAGTGTAATATGAAATAACTGGTGGGGAAATCACCGCAGTACCGAACCCGTGTTAGTTTTGCATTTCGTCTCGTCTTAAATGAAGGACAACATTTCCTTCAATTTTGCTATCAAATAATTGTAATCCACATCATATGTTTTACCCTTAAGCTTTTGCACGAACCATATTTTATTTCAGATGTATAACATGAAATACCGAACCCGGATTTTTTTTTTTTTTTAATTTCGTGTCATCTTAAATGAAGGACAACATTTCCTTCAATTTTGCTATCAAATAATTGTATCTCACATCATATGATTTACCCTAGAGCTTCTGCAGGAACCATTTGTGTCCACACATGTAACTTACTATATTAATTACAACTGAGTTCCTAAAGTTTGGGTGCACACTGTGCAATTTCCTGAATTGAATTGAATTCCACCTTGTGGTTTTTCGGACTGACGGCATGCAGTTGTCAGTGTGGTTGTTTCATGTACAGGGAGCTTTCTATGGCTTTCATGTCAGTACACCTACCACTACCCTCAAGAAGAGCATGTCCCCATCCCCAGGGCACCGAGCCGCACCCTCTCCCCAAACTAGCCCTCGCCCGACCCTTATATATTGTGTTTGAGCATATATATCTCCAATATATCTTGGCACAAGCTGAAATTTGTGTGTTGTCTGCAATATTGGGATAATTGCAACCCCAAAAGGTTTCAATTTATCAGGCACAGACCCATGTTTTTGTATTTGGTAAATTTGTCCCTTGTCTATAGATCTTGCTTGGAATTGTTTTTCGTACCAATCCGCTTCTGGTTTAACCAAGGATTCCAAATCTTTATTAGAAACGGCAATGTACGGTACGCGGAATTTGCCAGTCCAGAAGTTGCCAGACCGTGGGGTCGAAGAACACGCCCATGAAATCATATACGAATTCCAGCATCCACAATTTAACATATTAGTACACCATTCACCCGATGTGGAGCGGATGGTCTTTTTGGACAAGGTGACTTCGAAGAGGGTGTCATCAATGGGATTCATCTTGCGGAACAGGGGCGAGTTGATGCGTTATCGTTCTTGCTTCACATTACAGATATGCACGTTCACGTGACGGTCCTGGTTGGTTAGGGTTTTCCTATACGATGCATTGCCTATCAGTTTCATGGATTCTCCGATGATGGCTTTGGACGGATCGGCATCCCCTCGTCGACGGGTGGCGGTGAGACTTGATAGACGCGAGTGATTTCCAAGTCGTGACTCATATACTAGCGTAGTAAGCAGCTCCCGAGGATGATTTTCTCTCTAAACATGCTGTCGATGAGTATGCGACTTGCTTGTGTCAAGTAGTTGTGAGCTTCACCGTATGCGCGCATGTGGTCCCCGATATCATCACCACTCACCTCCATGTTTTTGAAAATTGATGGGCATTCTGCAAAGGTGTCTTTAAGGTGTCGCATTCGAGGAACCGGAAAGCTGGTCCGTACGGATAGCCTCGCGAAGTTGGGGGTGGTGTGGATCCAATGATCGCTTGTGGGTGCTTGTGATGAATTGTTGCAACCCGGGATTGTTCATGGCATGAAACTCACACTCTCACACCTCGTGATAACCGTACCCCAAGCCCATGATGTAGTAACGGTTCTTCGGTACCTCCTCTCGCAGGGCCTGGAAACTGAATCCTCGCCGGTCATTGTAGCGGTAGCGATCGTGGGCGTGGATCGTGAGGCTACACTCGTGACAGTGCCAGTAGCATCCATAGAAATGAAAGACGGTCCACCGTTGGTTGATGAGGGCTACAGGCAGGCGTCGATCGCCGATTCGCTTCTCCGTGTTATTAGCTTGATGGCGGATGGGGATGCCGAGGGAGTGCCCAACTCAATCGAGCCAGTATTATGCCAGACGTGTATGGGGACGTTGTGCCTTGAAATGATCATCATGTAATGCCCACCGGCATCGATACAGGGCGTTAGCGTCAACTCCAATAATTTTGTCAGAGAGTTTCCTCCTCGAATGTGTGTCTTTCCTTGTTCATGGTAGCGGTGAAATACCAGACTCCGGTCACCCAAGATGTTCTGCTTGTGGCACGTGTGCATGTCGGCATCTTTCTGTGCAATGGGGGAGAAGAACATGGGCAGATCATGAAACAGATACCCTAAACATATCCACTCCCATACCCTAATAGAACCTGAACATTTTCTCTGCCGCTTCGAGGAAATTTTACCATAACAGAAAATCCCGGACGGTCCGCATGCCTTCACGAATCCATACTTACTGGAGTTCGGTGTAAGTCGTCTCGGGCAGCGCTTCCTCTTTCATATCATTGTAGAAGGCGGCTCGGGTTGGGAGTTAGATGTCTTGCAGGCGGTCGCGACTGGTTATATAGGTGTAAGGAAAATGGCCTTTGGTTTGTGTACTGACTGACCCACTGACTTTGACCCACTGATCGTAAATGTAATTGAACGCCAGGTAATTTTGAACATTTAAGAACCGCAGCGTGGTGATGGAGACGGCCACGTGGTCGTTAGTCTTTCTTTAAGGATGAATTTGACATCAAGAGCTTTGACGAGGTAGGGGTACAGAAAGCCCCTGATAAGATTGAGATCGTAGCGTCCCGAGTTGAACCCGATCACAGGCAGTTCATTTAAATGTTCCGGTAAACTCAGCTTGAGTTTCCGGACGTACGGCTTCGGAGATTTGACGGGGACATCGTCGTTCTCTTTGTCTTCTTTGTCCTCGGTGTCATCTTCCAGACCCGATGTCGGTAAACGTGCATCCATTGCATCCAGTTCATCCAGCCCGGAAGGTTACCATTATGTGCGCGATACTGGCCTGACTGGGTCTCCAAGTAGATCATCTTCGGGCACGTTCGTATGGATGCTCACACTTAGGGGGATATGACGTCGCTTCCATTGCGTTTTTGCGTTGGCCGCCTCCATTGGCTCGAGGTTATATTCAAAGTCATACACTGCCCGATATGGAAAATAGCGTTGTGCAGTGGGAACATCCATCCCTTCATCGGCCAATTCCTCGAAGATGATGGGCGTGTTGTGGAACACACCACCCGGGTACTTTTGCTTGATGGTGTTATCACAGATCTTCTCATGGCAGTGTAATTCACGAGAGTGGTGAAATACCCGATGGCATTGTTGGCAAGTGTAGGATTAAGCGTACCGCCTTAGATCCGTAATATAAGAGAAATGGCTGCCCGTGTCGTCTTGATATAAGTTCAGGTTCATTATTGTAGTATACTGGCCCGGGGAACGATTGATCAAGCGAGCGCTGAGTTAAAATCGTCATCGTCGTCTTCTCGGACCAGGTTGTTCACGACAATGTTCACTTGGAATAACGTTTCTACAACGTCCAATTTACTAAAGGGCAGGCCCCGCAAATGTTGGGCTTTCATGTACTGGTCTTTCAAGTGGAGGTTCCAATACTGGTCGGCGGCATGTTCACAATCTTTGGGTGAAAGCTTGTCCAGATGGAAGGCAAGACGGTGGAATAAACATTTCCGGTCGGTGTAATGTCCGTGGCTTCCACTCACGAGGGAATGCATACATTTTCTGTGTTTGAGTCCGTTCGGGAAGTGGAGCGGACTGGTATCTGGAACTACATGTGCCTCATGGACTGTCCGCTGATGGCATGCTAACACATTCGAGCGATGAAAGATTTTCCCACGGGTCGTACAGGGATGTTGTGTGGTATCATATCTGGACAATACGTGGCGTCGTAAATTATAAAGACGCGTAAAGGATTTGGAACAGGTCCGGCAGTCATACATCGTGTGACGTTCACTGTCCGAGGTAATTGCCGAGGTAGGTGTGAACGTTCGGGGAATGACCGAGGTATTGTTCGCTGTCCGGGAACTGCCGAGGTAGGTTTGAAAGATCTGGAAATTCCCGAGGTATTGTTCACTGTCCGATGTAATTGCCGAAGATGTCCGAGATGTTGTTCACAGTCCGAGGACTGCCGAGGTGTTTTTCACTCTTTGGAAATTGCCGAGGTATTATTCACTGCCCAGGAATTCAGGGAATTGCCGAGGTGGATCGGAGCATAAAGAAAATCACGGGATAAAGAAGAGCGCACGTTTGTTTCAGTGGCGAAGTAAATTTTGATTTGTGCGGATAGGGAAAGAGAAAGGCCACGGAAAGTTTTTACCAAAAACATGTATGCACTTGGGTAAGATCCATTAATCTATAAGCGCTGTCAAGAAAACAGGCATGTTCGTCGGTGCAAGAGAATCGTCACTGAACAAATTTGACGCCTCGCTTGTTTCTCAGATGCAGTTATGCTTTACCGAACTACAGTTTGTAAACTTGTTTATAATACATTTTAATTGTTCAGAAAAACTGGAACGCAATCCGTGTCAAACTTTATGTCTCTCAGTCTCTATCTGTGTGTTCGTGATAGAAATACGTTACAGATTCCCGTACTACATCTGCGGAGATGCATGGAGATGCATCTTCGAATTGAAGAACCGATGGAGATTGATCCCAGTGTCGAGGAGCCCTTCCGTCTCCCTTACCTGCCCACCAGTGGGAGAAGTAAGAGCTCGGAGCTCCAGTATCCTGGCGCTTAGGACAAACGGAACAGAGCGAACATGACCGAAGATTGAACTTTCTGGATGGCGGTTTCTGATTGAAGCATTTTTGAATTGTAAACATACCCAAAGCGGCCCCCCCAGCTTGGATATGATGTAACATTGGAGAGAATAAACTATATGAAAACTTTATCTGTCTTTCTCTCATATGTCTGCATCATGGCGTTAAGCCGTAAAGGATTAGCTATAGAAGACGTTAGGGCGTTTGTGTGCCATTGTATTAGGCAACATCACCACCTCCAGCATCATTACGGCGACCATCACTGCGACCACCGCCACACACCACTACCACAAACCACACACACATATGCGCACAACCACCACCACCTCCATTACCACATCATCACACTCACTCACTCACTCAATCACTCACTCACTCAGGTAGCCAGATAGAACAAGGTCCTCATTTCCCCCAAAAGCTCCTTTGTACCTCAGAAACTCCCCTTTATCTACTACTCCCGAGTGCGCAGGCGCATCTGTTATGCCAGGGCGTTTTGGCGTTAGGATAAGGCGTCAAGGCGTTAAGATAGGGCGTTAAATCGATAAGATCGGACGTTAAGGTGTTAAGATAGGGCGTGAAGGCGTTACTGTAGAACTCTCCATAAAGGTCAAAAGGCAAATATACTGGGTTTCTGCTTTCTCTACTACTAAGGAGAAACTGGACTACTTTCCTTGATTTCCCGAAATTGAGAGACTATTCAATCTCAACAAAATTCCCATTTCTACGACTCACCAGGTGTAAAGTCCGTTTCCGCTTTTTTCCGGAGAACATTTCTGTAGGCAACTGCTATCTCACCCTGCATCTCTCGGCAGGCCACGATTCGCTGGGGACCGATATTAGCCCTTCTAGACTTGGTTGATAGAGGTTTTTTCCATGGTTTTAGGGTAAAGTCCGTGTTTCCGGATTTTTTTCGGGGGAAAGTTTACATGCACCCACCCATGACTTGATCGATCTGGAGAAGCGCTTCAGATGGATGCCCTCCTTGACCCAGTATGCTCAATATGGGCCCAACTCGACCCCAAAACGTCCACCCAGGTGCCCTTTTCCCACAATTCATAGCCTGGCATGCGCATCACTGTCTTACTTTCACGGCACACCCATCCAGTCGGACGCTCCTCCACAAGTGCTACACATTGACACCTCACACGACCCATTCGGATCATGGATAGTCCACCTCGACCCCAAAACGTCCTCCCCAGATCTGCATATGCACTACGCATGCACACGATAACTTTTCAGCGAAAGTCACCCCATATGCATGGCCACGAGACCCCTTCCATTGTCTTCTACAGCGTGAGTCAGGGGAAACAAGGTGCCACACCCCAGAGTAAAATCCACAAGAAAATACTCCTTACGCCGTAACGCCCGTCTCAATGCCGTAACGCTCTATCTTAAGGCATTAACGCCGTAACTGAACGCCTTAACGCCCTATCGTAATGCTTTAACGCATTGGCGATCATCCATGGACGGATAGCGTCATGTTGGGGTTGAAGAAGATAATTTCCTGTCTCCAGCTGCGTCTCCGTAAAGGTAAGCAGATACTGGGCACGTGTAGTTGTGTTGGTATTTTCTTTGGGTACCATCTGTTTCTTATGCAGCAGAAGAAATTCCCGGGTCACCCACTGGATGTCATCTAAGAGCGTGCGTTGGTGCTGAGCGGCCTCGGTTGTCCCATCTTGAGCTGTATCAATAATAGCATCGACTTGAAAGTTGGCTTGCCGTAACGCTTCGGCTAGAATATCCTCCTTGTCGGGTTCAAAGTTTATATCAGGCTCTGTAGTGCTCATGGTGAAATGAGGAGAAGGTCTTCTGTGAGCTATTTATAAGTCAACTGTGGACGTTTTTGATCATAATGATGCGTTCAAACAGGTGTTCCTTTTGAGCCATCGCTCTGACATACGCAGCCGTCCAGCTCATGCCTGGGATTTTCAACATCAACGCTATTCTTTCGATTCCACATGGGCCGGGTCCTTGTCCATCAATTTCATATGGTTCACATGGTCGACATACAACTGACGTAGTATGGGTGCCAATGTGTTATGGGCTAATATTGCGATTTCCTCTTTCAAATACCCTCTGTGGCCTGCAACGTCTCTTAGAACAGATGTTTTGCCTGATGCAAAAGCTTCACTCATCCGACTCAGAGGACTACAGCATATGCCAACTCAGACCGGAGTCACGGCAAAACATGCATGGGCAAATGACAAACATACACCACACAACTACGCAGGCATAAGGAAGGAACTATAGAAAGTCAATGTGATGCCCAATCTTCGAAAACTTATATATAAGCGGAATATTTCCCTGATATACCAGTTTGGTTTACCTAGATTTTGTGATGCCAAGCCGAAGTCAGTAGATACCAAATCCATGGAGATTAGAGTTTCACCATTCTGTGATATAGCGCGATGATACCGACTAGAATACGGGAGCACGTTCTCCATTAAATCACTGAGAAGGTCGATGCGCGATGCAAGAGCGACATTACCAGTCAGATTATTTCATCACGTTTGGTGACCCCTTCTTCGTTTAAAAGGACGGTTTGAAGTATATGAAGGGCATCTGGGGTCGCTGTTAGGGGGATATAACTCTTGCTGGGCCGTCACGTGACCGTAAGTCACCTTTGACCCCTGCGCATGCGCACGTGACTGCCCAGCAAGAGTTATCTCCCCCTAAATGCGATCCCAGATGACCTTCAGTTACTTCAATGTTAATTGGCATCTCTGGAAGAAATGCAGCAAGAGTTATCTGCCCCTGAATATGAAATCAGATGTGCTTGAGTTACTTCAATGTTAATTGACATCTCCGGGAAAAATGCCACAAGAGTTATCTGCCCCTGAATATGACCCCAGATGTCCTTCAGTGACTTCAATGTTAATTGACATCTCCGGGAATGCACGTCTTCAAACATGGTCCCCGACACATATAAGCGAACCCGACGTGTACTTCGACATGATGACGAGCGATATGCAAGAGTGTCCGGTTTGTCAACGAAGAAATGATGAAAGTTCAGTGGCAGGACAAAGAGGACTTCATCGAACCTTCCGGTCGTACCAACGTCGTCCTGGCAGCGTATACCACGACCCATACCTATGGTGTTCTATTTGGGCCAAGTTTGCGTCGCGTGGCGACTTTTAGAAACTCGCCACTCGCCACGCGCCGTGAACCTCTCCGGCGCGCGGCGACTGGCGACTTTCTGCTATCTCTTAACCTGCAAAAACTCGCCAGTCGCCACCCGCCGTAAAACACGGCGAGTTTCGCTCTATCTTTTAACCTGGAAAAACTCGCCGCGCGTCACTCGCCGGATGAACCACGGCGCACGGCGACTGGCGACTTTTGACTGTAGTGAAACTCGCCACTCGCCACGCGCCGTGGACATCTCCGGCGCGCGGCGACTGGCGACTTTCTGCTATCTCTTAACCTGCGAAAACTCGCCAGTCGCCACGCGCCGTAAAACACGGCGAGTTTCGCTCTATCTCTTAACCTGGAAAAACTCGCCGCGCGCCACTCGCCGGACAAACCACGGCGCGCGGCGACTGGCGACTTTTGACTTCTGGAATTCTCAGGACTTTTTCTCAAGTGCGCATGCCCGAGGAGCATCAATTATGCAGTTGCAATATCATAAATCACAGTCGCGATCTCATAGAATTTGAGGAAGTAAAAAAAATATGGAAACTGTTGAAAGAAAGATAGCTTACATCTTCAAAATTAGTCACATAGCAGCAGATGTAGCTGGAGAGTTCATTCATTAGAAATTATGTATATTTATGCACGAGGAAGAGATTTATAATTAAATTAAATGACAGCATGTTTCGAACAAAATATTCCGATAATTGATGCTCCCCGGGCATGCGCACTTGAGAAAAAGTCTTGAGAATTCCAGAAGTCAAAAGTCGCCAGACGCCGCGCGCCGTGGTTCATCCGGCGAGTAGCGCGCGCCGTGGTTCATCCGGCGAGTAGCGCGCGACGAGTTTTTCCAGGTTAAGAGATAGAGCGAAACTCGCCGTGTTTTACGGCGGGTGGCGACTGGCGAGTTTTTGCAGGTTAAGAGATAGCAGAAAGTCGCCAGTCGCCGCGCGCCGGAGAGGTCCACGGCGCGTGGCGAGTGGCGAGTTTCACTACAGTCAAAAGTCGCCAGTCGCCGTGCGCCGTGGTTCATCCGGCGAGTGGCGCGCGGCGAGTTTTTCCAGGTTAAAAGATAGAGCGAAACTCGCCGTGTTTTACGGCGGGTGGCGACTGGCGAGTTTTTGCAGGTTAAGAGATAGCAGAAAGTCGCCAGTCGCCGCGCGCCGGAGAGGTCCATGGCGCGTGGCGAGTGGTGAGTTTCTAAAAGTCGCCACGCGACGCAAACTTGGCCCAAATAGAACACCATACATACCCGTCTGAAACTCTACAATCTGCTGGAATATCTAGGAGACCGACGTGTTCTGTACGTGGATACTGATTCGGCGATCTATACGGTGAAGGACTGAGAAGATGAAGCACCCGTAGGTATATTTATCGGAGAATTGACTGATGAGCTAGGAGGAAATAATATCGCGAAATTCGCGTCAGCGGGTCCGAAGAATTACTCCTTTAAGTTAGAGAAACCCGATGCCGATGGGAATATATCGCACTGCAAAGTTCGAGGAATAACTCTGAACTATAAGAACTCACTGGATATACATTACGAAACAGTGGCTAATATGGTTCGTGGTGTCGGGCCATCCAAGGTCACAGTCACCGACACACAGAGAAATTGTAGAGATAACTTTTCAAGGACAATTCTTACCAAGGAAATGAAGAAAGACTATAGAGTGGTGTTCGATAAACGCTTTTTCGTTAATGATTATGATACACTCCCATATGGATTCTGATATCTAGAATATTAACCGTTAGTCGATGTATATATACGTATAAGTTATGACGACGAGAAACAATGAAGAAACTAGCATAAAACGAATCTGTACTGTAATAACGCGCATTGTAGATTAGAAAATAAAGAATATTGTATTGATAATAGGGCCAATACAGAGAGGACAATGATCTCACGGCATATAATATAACGTAAGATTGCACCTAAATATCGCACAACCATATACATCGCCACATATTCGATGTATACGTAATGATAAAAAAATGTATGTACACTGTTTAACCGTGAAGAATAAAATCATACTTCAATTGTATATTGTATATTGTGTTCTTATCCGGGGAAATTCATCACGCTTCTTACTCTTTCTCAATCTATCCTTTCTTATGAATAAGCTACAAATTTCTGCGTTTACCCCCTTCAATCATCATTTACCCCCTTCATCGATCGCTGGCAGCGATGATTGATAAGAATGCATCGAATAAAGGGCGACGGAGCTCCTCGTCGGGTCAAGGACGAATAGCGAATCGACATCATTGAGAACTGTTTCTCTCTTACAAATTACTAGTATTCCTTTTATGGGTTGGAAATTTTTCATGGTTGTCTACTGAATGCCGAGCCTGTTTAATATGTCCCCGCATAGGGGTGAGTGAATGAGTAGGATTTAACGTCGTTTTCAACATTGTTTCATTCATATCACGACGGTGCCTACATGTGCCAGAACAGGAGAGTGTCCACAGTTTCTATTATCCTGGACACTGATCCGCCCAGCCAGTACAGCACACGGTCACCCATCCAGGTATTGACCGAGCTCCCCCGCATAGGCAGGACAGCAAAGTTCAAGGCCGGAGAACGTGAGTATTCTCCTTTCGGGCAAGATAGCTTCATGAATGCCATTATGACGTGTCACTCGTGGTACTCCCTGCGGCTCTAGCCCTCTACTTTCCATATAAAGAACGGTTGCAATACACGCAACCCCGAAAGTGCGATAACTCAAACCATTCCAGAGATATCCGGTTGAATGACGTCATTATTATATTCCGATGAACGTCTTCGTTTCAAAGTCTCCATTAGCGAAGGTCCCATGCCTCTAATCCCTACAGCTCGGGAGATATCGGTTATTTACGGTTTTGATGACGTCACTTCCGTTTTTGTTGCCATTGTTTTAAAAATTACCACAGTCTACGCGCAATATCTGCGGGAATCTACTGACCAAGTTTCGTGAACCTAGGTCACAAGGGTAGAGGTCAAATTCTTGTGGAGCCAAACTTTCAGGTCACCATGTTAACAGATAGGAGAAAAATCGGCATATAGACTTCCTATACTACTTACACATGGATTAACTGATTCTCGTTCAACTGATTTCTTATTGTGTTTTAGCAATTCAACGACCAAAAACGAAAAAGGTATATTTTCAGATTTCAAAAGCATGTGGAAACATATTTTTGATAGGCCCACGCCAAAAACTTTATAGCGATGTCTCTAACTTTTACTCTTTCCGGGAGATGTGTTCACCTGTATATATATCTTTCAATGTGCAAGTAATCTTCCACATTAAACACTATTTTCACTCTCTGTGTTAGAGATGAGAACGTACCAAGCAAACTCTAGCGTGCTCTGCTCTCTCACAAGGGAGAAACTAGAAGCAAAAATTGAGTGAAAGATCAGGAACTTTTATGCAGGCTCTGAATCACTTCTACCCAGCCATCTTTTTAATCGAAGAACTAACTAGCCAGCAGACGTGATGAGATCGACGGTCGCTCAAACTACTCCGACAATGTAATCTCGCGTTTGTATCGGCCTTGTCAGTGATGTCACGGAAATACGTGCTCCCGTGTGGGAGTCTGGTCGTGTCTCGGCCTCACCACGTCAAATCATAGACCAGTTAACTAGGTAAGACTCGGATCTTCAGGGAGTTATCACAGTGGCTTCCATTTCTACAATTCATCCTCAATGTCTGCGTCAACGTAATATAGTTGTAAGGAGTATTTGTAAGCCAAATGCGGAATTTCTGCACTCTCAACACAGAACTACAGGAGATCTACATGCATAATAGTTCTGTTGTAGGAGATTAACAATGTATATAATCTGTTTCCACAAGAGATTGTAAAGATGCGTGGCCCAAACAAATAATGTATATTCGGTGGTTGGTGGGTGTCCGGAGTTGCTTCAATGTATTTTGCTGAGAAGCAACAGGCACTTGATAATGTGTTGTCTAGCACTGTAACATCACTTATCTTTATTGCACCATGTAAGCGTCCTGTCTGTGTCTTGTGTGCTGTCCTCGGTGTTTTATAGGGTGGATGGAAGGTGTCTGGAGGACGATTTCTTCTTTGAAGCAGCCGGAACACAACTTGGCTGGGTGGTGCTCAGTTGGTTCGTTGCGATATGACTGAAATAATGTTGAAAGCGACGTTAAATCCTATTCACTCACTCACTCTATAATCGACCACATTGGAAATAAAAGGGAATTTTTTACTGCCAATGCTCGATATTGATATAGGAGAGATATAGCAAGTTGAACTAAGAAAAACCTAAGCCGATGTACGTGACAGGGTGAAGCAATATAAATCTGAGTCACACGTGGTGAGTCTGTACAGAAAATCCAAACCTGTATCAATGTATATATCAGATATCGCCTTGGGCCAACTCTTCAAATATCCTCCAATTAACTATATATGTTCATTAAAAGAATGTTTAACTTCAGATACCATTGTCTTGCATTGTGTTGTCCGTTCTTGTATTATTTCAATTTGACACCATTGTTCTTGTATTATTTCAATTTGTAATATAGTGATCTGACACCATGTCTGAAATCGGTAACGGTATATATTGTCAAATTTCTATGCCGTTTCGAAAGCAACACATATTATTGAAACCCCGAAAATAGTTCAAGAAGATATTTGTATTAAACATTCAAGTTTAACCAACATTTAACTTTAAACATGCTATATTTCTAACAAATCATTTATTGTACAAGATAAGGAAATCAATAGACTTTATCGATGTCTGATGAAAATATTTATGTCTCCGGAAGGTGTTTTCATCGATCGGTATAATATATCTTTTCTGATGCTACGAAACGTTCAGACAACCCAATGCTCTAATGGAGTTAGAACACCGTATATACCGAGCAAACGCCCTCATTGTGACTAGCGGAATCTCGCTAGAAGCAGAAGTTGAATGAGAAATCAACTGTGTTCGTGGAAGTCTGAATCATTTTTACGCAGTCGTCTTACCAGACGTGATGAGATCGACGGTCGCTCGAACAAGTCCGAGAATGCAATCTACTGTTTGTATCGGCCTTGTCAGTGATGTCACTGAAAACGTGCTCCCGTGCTCCATTTCGCAGGCTCATTTATCATCCCTGCCTCCAATAGCGCAAGTTGACCTGTACTACGTTGCTATGACGTATAGGGGGAAACCCACGTACGCACGGTTCAGTTTGAATCCGGCCGAACATCTCCTTCAGTTTTGCACATGAGGGAACTACTTTTCATATGCTCTGTCCAGATGAACAGGGAAAATAATGTCCAGATAATTCTTTTTAACACTAGGTCAACAGAGGTATTATGCGGACTTGAAGAGTAATCGAAATGTTCGGCAAACATCTATTTTACTATGTATGATGTCACTTCCGGCGATGTGCGCGAAGGCCCCGAATCCGGTCCAAACATCTGACTGGTGGCTGGGGTGTTTTTAGACCTCCCTGGTCGTGTCTCGGCCTCACCGCGTCATATCACAGACCAGTGAACAGGGCAAAGCTCGGCTCTTCCAAAAAGCATCACAGTGACTTCGATTTTCTACAATTCCTCCGTAATATCTGTGTCAATATAATAGAGTGGGTGGGGGTGGACTAGTTCATTATACACAGGCATGACGGAAGCAATTGATGATTGGAGTGCCCATACATCATTCTCTAGATGACGACTCTACAACGAATATCATGTGAATCACAGCACCAAAAGCGAGGGTCGGGGGGCCGCATAGGCCCCGGAAGTTCGAGGTGTCTTAGATGGCCGGAGACGCGTTCTGGCGTATTTTCGAGTAATCTAACAAGAAATCTTCACCATTTGTGAAGTCTTTTTGTTTTACCTTTTTTGTTGTTTCTCAAAATATTTTTTTTAATATTCAATGATGATGTTCGGAAGTATAAATAATTTAAATTTTATCAAATTTCTTTCGAAATGTTCATCAAGCTTTGTCCATGTCACTAACACAGGTTTGTTCTACTTGTTGGGGAACCGAACACAGTTATGTGAATAAGAAATGATGCCCCTAATGTTTACTGGAACATATAATCTGCATTCAATAGGATTTTCGCTTTACTCTATCGTGTTTCTTTATTATCTTTCTCTGCCTTGTTAAGCTATATGGCTGGTCACCTATTTTTGTCCCCCGCCGCAACGCGGCCGGGGACTTTAAAATGGTTCTTGCTTCTTTGTGTCCGTGGATGTCCGTGTGTCCGTCCATGTCTGTTCGAAGCGATAACTTCCTAACGCTTTGTTGGATTCTTTCGAAATTCGGAATATGCATTCCTTGCGGCAAGACGCCAGTCCGCATTGCATTTCAGCAACATCTGCCTGAAGGTGGCGCCACTAGTTCTTGCTTCTTTGCGTATGTGGATGTCCGTGTACGTCCGTGCATGTCTGTTCGAAGCGATAACTTTCTAACGCTTAGTTGGATTCTTCCGAAATTCGGCATACGCATTCCTTGCGACAAGACACCAGTCCGTATTGCATTTCAGCAACATCTGCTTGAAGGTGGCGCCACTAGTTCTTGCTTCTTTGCGTATGTGGATGTCCGTGTACGTCCGTGCATGTCTGTTCGAAGCGATAACTTTCTAACGCTTAGTTGGATTCTTCCGAAATTCGGCATACGCATTCCTTGCGACCAGACACCAGTCTGTATTACATCTCAGCAACATCTGCCTGAAGGTGGCGCCACTGGTTCTTACTTCTTTGTGTCCGTGGATGTTCGTGTACGTCTGTGCATGTCTGTTCGAAGCGATAACTTCCTAACGCTTTGTTGGATTCTTCCGAAATTCAGCATTCGCATTCCTTGCGACAAGAGGCCAGTCCGTATTGCATTTCAGCAACATCTGCCAGAAGGTGGCGCCACTAGTTCTTGCTTCTTTGCATCCGTGGATGTCCGTGTACGTCCGTGCATGTCTGTTCGAAGTGATAACTTCCTAAAGTTTTGTTGGATTCTTCCAAAATTAGAATACGCATTCCTTGTGACAAGACGCCAGTCCGTATTACATTTCAGCAACATCTGCCTGAAGGTAGCGCCACTGGTTCTTGCTTCTTTGAGTCCGTGGATGTTCGTGTACGTCCGTGCATGTCTGTTCGAAGCGATAACTTCCTAACGCTTTGTTGGATTCTTCCGAAATTCATCATTCGCATTCCTTGCGACAAGAGGCCAGTCCGTATTGCATTTCAGCAACATCGGCCTGAAGGTGGCGCCACTGGGTCAAAATAGATTTGTTTTCCGTGTACATCTGTTCGAAGCGATAACTTCCTAATGCTGTGTTGGATTATTCCGAAATTCGGAATACGCATTCCTTGCAACAGGACGCCAGTCCGTATTGCATTTCAGCAACATCTGCCTGAAGGTGGCACCACTGAGTTTCTCTTCTTCTTGTCCGTTCCAGTCAAAACGGGCCTTCAATTTTGTTATATGAAATCATTCTATTCCACATCATATGATTTACCCTAAAGCTTTTGCATGAACCATATTTTATTTCAGAAGTATAATGTGAAATAACTGGCGGGGAAATCCCCGCAGTACTGAATCCCTGATTTTTGAATTTCGTGTCATCTTAAACGAAGGACAACATTTCCTTCAATTTTGCTAACAAATAATTGTATTGCACATCATATGATTTACCCTGAAGCTTCTGCACGAATCATTTGTGTCCACACATGTATATTACTATATTAATTACAACTGTGTTCCTAATGTTTGGGTGCACACTGTGCATATGATCAATTTCCTGAATTGAACTGAATTCAGCCTTGCCGGTCTTCAGACTGACAGATGATGGCATGCAGTTGTCAGTGTAGTTGTTCATGTACAGGGAGCTTTCTATGAATGAGTTGCAACCCCAAAAGGCTTAAAATTTATCAGGCACAGACCCATGTTTTTACCCCTCGGCCAATTTTGGCCATGGGGTATTGTCATCATCTTGTACGTCCGTCTGTCCGTACGTCCGTCCGTGAGCGAGATAGCCGGAAAACTGTTCCGCTGATGAATTCCAAATTTGGTATGCTTATTTACCTAGTCAAGGACCAGAAGCCTATAGAATTGGGACCTGATTGGGTGGGAACCTTAGCAGCCATCTTTAATTTCATGCAAAATGGATAATGATCCATATCTCGGAAACCATTCAACTGTTCAATACGAAATTTGATATACATCATCGATACATCAAGCAACTTTCAATGAATTACCAAACAGGCTTCTCTGATTAGCTGGGAACCCTGGAGGCCATCTTTAATTCATGCGAAATCGATAATGATAGCCTACATATCTCGGTTACCATTCAATTGTTTTATATGAAGGTTGGTATATATCATCGATACATCCAGATACTTTGAATCGGGACCTGATTGACTGAAAACCTTGGTGGCCATCTTTAATTTAGGCAAAATCATTAATGATCTCTATATCTGATTCCGTTGGAGTGCTCAGTGTAAAATTTGGTATGTATCATTGATGCATCAAGAGACTTACGATGAATGACAGATCTGGTTTCTCTGATTGGGCGGAAATCTTGGCGGCCATCTTTAATTTATTCAAAATCTTTAATGATGTTTATCTCTGATACCATTCAAATGTTCTATACGAAACTTGATTTACAGCATCGATGTATGAAGAGACTTGTATTAATGAATAACCACATTAGTTCCTCTGAGTGACGGGAAGGATGGGCAACCATCTTTAATTTATGTAAAATCATTAATGATCTCTATCTCTGACACTGTTCAAATGCTCAATGTAAAATTTGGTATACATTATCGATGCATCATCTCGGTTACTTCTACACGATGTGCCTAGGATAAAGTACTATACTATACACAATTTTTTGTAATTCAGCATCGCAGAAAACCATCGATTGCGTTTTCATGGTAAAAGGGTTAGGAAAGAACTAAAAATACACTTCAATGCAGAGTGATTTTGATTGACGCCAGAAATCGCTCAGAACGCTTCTTCGGCGATCTAGACCCCAGGAGCATCTGGGGCCTGGGCGGCCCCTGGATCCTCACCTAAAGTGCAATGATAGTGGCCGTACCACTTTGAATTTGCTTCCGACGCCCCCTGTATTAACAGACAGCTGTCTCCCGTTCAGTGATTGGTCATTCGACCCCGCCATTTTAAACTAATACGAGCATTTTCATTGGATCACTATTCGATAAGACCCACCCCAATCTTCATACACAACCACGCGACTGTCTCAGTTGACTGATGACATAGCGCGGATTCGTTTTTGATTTCAAAATCTGCCGTCTAACTGGGAAAATGCTGTTGTTGCTGCATCAGCCGATCATTGGCCCCCTGTAGAAGATACTATAGGCTAATACATGTAGGCTACCATGCCATGAGATGATGCTTGGGATTGCATTTCGCTCACTTGCACCTACAGGTGGCGACAACTGGTGGCAAATTTAAAATTTGGTTTCCGGGCAACAGGTTGATGCCTTCAGCTTCTCGTCAAATTTGGTTTGCAGATAATGCCTTGAGATGTCACTTGGGGATGCTTCTCGGTGCTTCACTGCATGGAAACTATATCACAGAAGCAATCAACTTTCAGTCAATCGTTCTGAGTTGATCTTAAAACTTGGGAAGGCAGAAAGACCCTTCCACATCCAACGCCTATGAAGCAGCAGTTCATGTATATCCCCTGAGACCAACAATGCTAAAAAATATTGCTGCCATTTCGGCGGGGAAGCTAGCATCCTCTGGCTGCTTGTTGGTATTGTTATTATTCTTATTCTTCCGCCAGATTTTAACCATTCGTGCAGTCAACACCACAGTTTGGGAACGAAGTGACGCGAAAGTGCACAGTTTTTTAGTAGCTGTGAGATGCATAGCGACGATCGGCTAGCTGCACACTGAAATTGGTGCGTGTACTTGATGGATAATTGATGTTTTTATCTTTGATGAAATCGCAGGCTCAAGTAAACTTGGGAGTTACTAAGAGGTAAGAAATCAGCTGAATGAGTTTTCAAATATTTCTTATGAAAGGCCTCTTTTTCGTCAATAGCAGCGATCCATACAAAGCTTGTCTGGATTTGAATGCTCTTTTAAGTCTCCTCTTGGACCCACCTCTCGAGATGGCAGTTATTATTTCACGGTACTTGTATAATTTACTTGCACACCGTAAGACAAACCCACCGTAATATGGTATGTATACAGCCTTGCTCTATTTATAAATTATGTGCATGTGCATACTCCCTCGAAGCACAGTGAGTTGCGGTTTGGGTCTACTATATCTTTGTGTACCCTACTAAACTATACTCTCTGAGATGATTGGATTGGGGTTTCGGTCTGTCGGATTGGAATTGGTGACCGATCTATTCGATTGAATATTCCATCTGTTGGATTGAGAATTTCAGTCTGGTAGATTGAATTTTGTCAGTCCGATGAAAGATTGGTCACTAGTTTCACTAGTCTGATGGATTGAATTTCACTCTAGTTATTCTAGAGAGTACGCCATTAGTATCTGTATAGAATATACAAATTTGCTTTATTATACTAGTCTTAATGGTGAATACTCATTTAATAATTTCATACCAACAGCCTGTTATGCATTATTCTATTATTGTGTGTTTTGATTTAAAAGTTTGTACTCTGCTCCATTGTGAGCGTATATGTACAATAAAATTGAATTGAATTGAATTGTTCCCCCACCTCATTCCGCTCAACTGAAGATATTTAGCTGAATGTGGTGCACGGTTGAAGGCGTTATAGTTCTGTTTTCGGGAATTATCTATTATGGTTTTATCTGTCACTACAAGAGTGAGTGAGTGAGTGAGTGAGTGAATATGATTTAACGTCGTTTTCAACTATATTTCAATCATATCACGACGTTGGGTCCTATTCCTTTTCACACCCGGGAACCACACGGGTGTGGTCCCATTCCTTTTCACACCCGGGAACCCCACGGGTGCCTCAGTTAGTCGCCTCTTAAGCCCGGCCCGCACTAGAGCTATCAGCTGAGCTAACGGCCTCAATTGCCTGTCAGCTCAGGGGCTAGCTCTCGTGTGGTTTCAGTGCACACGGTGAGCAAAAGGTTCACGGAATTGATTTCAGTTCCCCCGAAACACCTTCTTTAAGATCATGTGATCTTTCATGTGACCGAGCTCGCGTAAAAATGGCCATTTTGAACAGTCGTGCGTGTAAATCATGTGAAAAGAAGATGCGTTTTATTGGCCTGTCGAAAAAAACGGCCGAGCAGCTTACGTTCGCCGCAGACGCTGAGGATTTGGCCTCGCGAGTTCATTGATATCGAGGCGAGTTAAGCAAGGTTTCATAAGTATGTTCACAGTACTAGCGAGAGATCTTTTGGTGGAAAGGTGTTTGTCTGGGAGCCAGGATCGGGTTTTGGTGAAATTGTTCACCCCATCGGCAAGATAATGTCCATGCATCTATACCATGACTTTCTATGGCTATGGGGGGTATTACTCAGGGTGGATGTAGAGATCCAAAATGGTGCATTTTTTACCTCCGTCGATCAGACGGAGGTCTAGGAGAGCAACGTGAAATCCCCCGCCAAATAATTGTCATATGGGGAACCCACCACTCTTGGGGTTTCCAATAGGGATTGCTATGGTTCCCGACGAAATTTTGAAGCCAACTTGTTGGACACTATTGAAATAATGGGGTTCCCCATTGCAATGCATTGAAATGGGCCTTGCTTCTGTAGTCGGGTTCCACCTCCCATCCACCGGGAGATTTAACATGGCGGCCCTCCAGCTTGTAGAGATGGACAATGCGATTTTTTGCCGTTTTTCTGGTAAGTTTATTGTCGCCATTTGATGTCATTACAACTCAATGATTCATAGTACACCATCCGTCATTTCTATATATCGTAAAGTATTTGTCGGCAGAAATATTCCTCAAACACAGTATACATATTCTCTTTTGTGATCTAATTTTCGTTTGTCAAAATATTGCTCCATAGAGAAGTTACATCTTGTTGCGTATGACGAAAGAATGAAAGATAATGAAGGCCATAAACATTTTCAATGAAGTGAGTTTTGATATTAAATATGTATACAATTGATTTCAACTTGCAGGTCATGGATTCAGCACTTCTGATATCAGATGCAACAGGACTGTTACACAATGGATGTACTGGATGAAATGGAAAAACCAAAACAGACTATTGATTGGTTCAGCTGTGTCAGAAAGGTGTGGAATGACAGAGGTGGTGAAAATCAGAGCCAGTGATTGGCCACAACCCCCCTCCCACATTGGATATCAGCTGATTCCTCAGGAAATAAACATTACGCATGTAATGACCACCGGCAGAGTGATACATGTGTCAATCGGTCAGACATTTTCAAGGATGCCCAGTTCTAACTTAAAACAACCATGCCGGACTTCATTCCTTCTCTCAGAATAATTGGATCTAACTTTTACAAAACCTGCAGCTCCCAATAGCTCCTGGATCTAGACCACATAAATGAAGGGATCTAGTTTATCGGTGCTATGGCAAAAATATCATGTAGAATGGGATTGTGTGGATAATATCAGATTCATGAAAGTTCATGCTCCACAAATATCATCAAAGGTCATAAAACTTTCTGGTCTGCACCAGTGTGGATCTATACTTGTTTTTGTTTTTTTTACAAAATTATCTCCCTTGACCAGGTGAGGACTTGAATGTGTCTGAAATGATTTAGCTTCTACAAACAAAGACTTCATTTCCTGAGTAGAAGTAAAAACCGAACATATTTTGATTATTTTATTCAAATTTCAATTCCACTTCTGGTATATGTACATGTATAAAATACATACAGAATGAACTGCATACAGAATAACACAAAGAACAGGTATATGTATCTCATTACATTCTTAACCAAAGATCAATACCTGGGTGATATTACAACAATACCATGGTGTTATATATTGTTACGATTGGCTTAACTTTAGCTGCTGAAGATATTTCTAATTTGAGGGTAATGGGCAATCATACTAAATTTATTTTCATAACTTCATTTATTTTCACAATAAGCAGCATAATCGAGATTAGCAAGTGAAGTTTTACAACATAATATAATATCATGGGTCTCCTTCAGTTTAGTGTAGACATACATACCCTTGAATATCTGTTACCATGATTCAGTCATAGCATTGTCTGTATTATATTGATGTCGACAAGGAATATACATAATTATTTGATAGTATTATTAATTGTATGTTGTTTATGATTAACATGAACTTTTTATTCGCTGGAATCCAGCCATTTGTTCCATATGGGCAATATTCTCATCAGCCATCACCATTCAATATGAATGTGATACATGTACAAGTCCATGGTAATTGATACATTATGGTGAAGGTGACCTGTAACACCAGTGTACAAAATTATTCCAAGCGCATTGAATCATCATCACATGATGCTTAGACAGATCAGAACGGAGTGTCGGTAAAATCAGATGTGTTTTGTAGAGGATTCTGTCAATGAGGATGCTATACTGTACACATACAAAATATGAAGTGTTGATGTGTAGGGCCTATAGCACAAAATCACAAGCAAGTTGGTAAAACTAGGCACACAGGGTCTCATTTCTGCCGCTAACGTGTTGATTTGGGTGGGGGCGTCCTCTCAGGGGGAGGTGTGGGTGGGAAGGGGCCTAATGTCTCAAGCAGTATTCCAGGTTTTCCATCAATATACTCTATTCCATACCCCAATATTTCAAGCACGTGAAATCAAACAAAAATTATTTGCGGGGAATGTGACTTCCACATCCCTAGCTGGACATGCTAGTGGGGAACCCTCAATCTCAGGTTAATTACCATTGGTGAAGTTAACGTCCAACAAATGCAAAATTGAGCTTGGCATTATTCAGTGATGTATTCCCCTACGGACTCTGTTGCCTCGACGGAGGTCTTTGCGCTCATCCAGCGCTTGTTTTCTATAGCGGATAATATGTCCCACTACAGATACTCATTTTACGTTGCCAAAAATGGGGGTAGGTGTATTTTAGTCGTCGTAGCTTTTTTGTTGTTTGTCTAATCTGCCTAAACAGTATCATATATTAATCATTAATAGTAGCAGGGTGATTTGTTATGAAGATTTGTTCCTGTATCCCGTCTTTGTAACATCACTTGGGGACCATATCCAAATGTCAACTGAAAAAATTGCTCCCGTTTAAAAAAGGGGGTAGGCGTATTTGTATCGCTATATCTCCCTTATTATTCAACCAATCTATGTAAACGTTGTCAAATATTGCTCCGTGTTACCTCGCGAAGTTTTTTAATACCTAAGATCGTGGTTGTATTCCAACCATATGGTGTTTTTGGAGGTGATATTCAAATGAAATTTTATCAGAAAAATATATTGCTTCTTGAAAAAACGTGTATGTGTGATTGAACTGCCATATGTTTCTTAATAATGGCCATATCTGTCTGACATACATTATATTTTATTCAGCATTGATGTCATTGCCATATACAATCACGATTCATTTTTGTATCTCAACCTAGTATGACATACTTGGGGGCCGTATCCAAATGTCAACTTGAAAAAAAAAATTCTTTCCGGTATATGTAAGTGTTTTGCTATATTCTTCTTATCACTGATCCAAATATGTCTGAACATCGTAACATATGTCTGAACATCGTAACATATGTCTGAACATCGTAACATATGTCTGAACATCGTAACATATGTCTGAACATCGTAACATATGTCTGAACATCGTAACATATGTCTGAACATCGTAAATATTATGTCTGAACATCGTAACATATGTCTGAACATCGTAACATATGCTCCGAACATCGTAATATGTCTGAACATCGTAACATATGCTCCGAACATCGTAACATATGTCTGAACATCGTAACATATGTCTGAACATCGTAACATATGTCTGAACATCGTAACATATGTCTGAACATCGTAACATATGTCTGAACATCGTAACATATGTCTGAACATCGTAACATATGTCTGAACATCGTAACATATGTTTGAACATCGTAACATATTTCTCAAGATTACTTAGCAGTGTTTTTCAGTTAGTACTTTTGTTTTATCTTTTAACCGTATGATGTAATTGGAGATTGTATTCACATTTCACTGGAACAAATCTACTCCGTCTTGAAAAGGGTTATATGTAAATGATCCGCTACATATTTCTTAATAAGTATTTAGGCTGTCTAAACTGCCTCATTTATTACTCAGCAGTTGAAAGCGAAGTTATATATTAGCGAGATATATAACCATATTCAAATATCAAGTTGAAAACGTACTCGCGTCTGCTAAAGGGGGTATGTTTGATTATATAGCAATACTTTTTTCAATATTGATCCAATCTGCCTGGACTGTGTCGAGTATTAGTGAACATTGTTATCATATTTTTATCATATGTTATTGAGATTCGTTTTAAAATACAAAGTGATCAACAAACTATACTTTGTTAAAAAGTATGGGAGAGCAGGACATAGGTAATACGTTCAGCATATCTTCTTAATGAATAGTTCGTCTGCAACTGTTTTATTCACAGAGTTAATAATTGTAGTTCAGCTGTTCATTTGACTGCCAAATATGAGTTTCCCTATTGTGTAGCGTTTTTGTGTCAAAAGAGTATGAATGAGACTTGTGAAAGCTACAGAATGGATGCTACAATAAATCCAGGTAACTTCAATATCATTGCATATTTACTTGCCACATACTGTATCATTGCTAAATTCAAAATGGCGGCCTTGGCCATCGTCAGAATTGTAATTTTTTTTATGAGATTGAGGGTAATTTCAGATCTCAGTGTACACCTCCAGCTTCATCAAATTTACTGCAACAGTTTCATGTTGATTTTCAGCTTGTTTAAGTAATCTTTCCAATGGGGCTCCATCGATAAATTACGAAACAACCATTGATCTTATTCAAAATGCACACTCGCCAAGCAAATATTCACCGCATTGCTAATCAATTTTAGCAATACGATAAGACTCGATACGAAGTAAATTTCAAATTTCCTAAATGTCCCTTGAAGCTGAATTGGGTCCCATTATCTGTAGAAGAGGGATACTGGACCCAAGATGATGAGTTTTGATGTGAAACATTGGATTTTGATACTTGTGCATTCACGAGATTTACATAAATGCTCCAAATAATAAAACGATTCCTTCATTGAATTACATCTTGTCCCTGTCATATTCATTTTATCTCTGATTATTAGTGCACGATTTTATATTCCAAAACGATTAAAAAGGAAACTTTGGTGTATTCAGCCTTGATTGTGACGAGTATATTCATCATTATGCTTAGCATCTGATAATTGGCAAAAGGTAAGTCATTTGACCTCAACATGTCAATTTAATTAATAATGATGCTGAACGGATTCTTGATGATGTAAACAGACTCAATTCTTCAAGTGTCAATACTAACATTCTGTCCTCAATTACGGTTTACCATCCGCTGATTGCGCATGACTGTAACCAATCAGACTTATACGTTTCAAAAGGTAGCTGATTGGGTGCTCAATATCGAGCTCGCTATGAACGGATAAAGAGTTAAGCGAATAACTCGATTATTTCCTAAAAAGTATGAATGATGGGAATTATGCTTCTAGTGTGAAGTTGTTCTTCTTGAAATCAGTGAAAGGCGGTTACGCTGGGCACAGGCCCGCAAAACAAGAGTTTTGGGGGGTGTGGGGCGGTGGTATTAGGGTGAAGTGTCGAAATATGGGGTCTCTATATATAACCCCATGCTTATATAAAGCATGGGGTTATATATAGAGACCCCATATTTCGACACTTCACCCTAATACCACCGCCCACACCCCCCAAAACTCTTGTTTTGCAGGCCTGTGCGCTGGAGAGGACGGGATGGGGTTCCTTTCAAATGCAAAGTTCTTTCAAATGCATTACCCGCGTGATCAGTCTGGGAAGGTACTTTAGGTCACCAAAATTCAGCTCACCAGCTCGGCGATGATTGTATTCAACAGTCATGTTCACTCAATCTCATACCTGCTATTATTCTTCTGACGCGATACACTTGAATTGTGAAACTGGACTGAATATTTCCTGGTACCATGCAATCTTCCGTAACACCATACTACCTATCTATTTGTGTTCATTTGTAAATTGAATACAGACCATGTGATATCATACGGTTAATATACAAGAACACTTTTACTTTTACCCATACTGACCAATTCTGAATATTGGAATATTGGAATTCAGAATCAGCAATCATTAAAATGTAATTATATCCATATCGTCTTTGCGGGAGGGAGCATTTTATTTCTATCAGTAATTCTGGCATGGTCCCTATTTGTTGCCATCGGTTGAAATAAAAAAAATGCTGAATTACTCTGTCTGACAGAATAAAGGTGGATATAATTTAATTACACATACACTCGTCTTTCAGAGGGTTAACTTTTTGTTCAACTGACACCTAAATATTACCTCCAAATACCATCGTAAAACTGGAATCAAAAACACCTCTGATAATAATGAACACTATGCAAAATGCTGAACTGTATATGATAATGTTTAGAAAGTTTGGATGATTTCATAAGTGAATTACGGCCATTGAAGTACACGAACCCACTTCTCTGAAAAAGAATATGTTTTTTCAACTTGATATTTGGATACGGCCCTTGAATGATGTCAGACATTGAGCTACAAAACCAAATCCTGATTGTATATAACTTTGGCATATATACTAAATACAATATAATAAATTACAGACACTTGGGGTTATTAATAAGAAAGATATGCCAATTTATTCACACATACCCCCTTTTTCAATTGGGTGATTTTTTTTGTTCAAATAACCATTGAGATTTACCCCCCAATTGTACCATAGGATTCGAATAGAACTACGAACTTAGGTATTAATAAACTGCGCTACGTAGCGCCCGCCCCAAAATGTCTATTTCCATACCCTTTGTCTACTGCGCATGCGTAGAATGACGTCAATTTTACGTCACATCCACCCAGTCGGATGCTCCCTCATGACTGCTTCACAACGATACCACACTCGACCCCATCAGACCACGAGTGGCCCATGTCGATCCCAAAACGTTCCTTCCAATGCCCTTTTCCCACAATTCCCTGTCTGCGCATGCGCAGAATATTGAACACGGACGAAACACTAGTCCAGGCGGATGCTCCCTCACGACTGCTTTACAATGATACCTCACTCGACTCCAACGGACCACTAGGGACCCCCCTAGACCCCAAAACGTTTATTTCCATACACTTTGTCTACTGCGCATGCGCACAATGACGTCAGTTCCACGTTCCACCCACCCCGTCGGATGCTCCTTCACGAATGCTTCACATTGATACCTCATGCGACTCCATAGGACCAAAAGTGGCCCACCAAGACTCCAAAACGTCTATTTCCATACCCTTTTCCCACAATTCCCTGTTTGCGCATGCGCACAATGTTGAACATGGACCACACACTAGACCAGGCGGATGCCCCCTCACATATGCTTCACATTGATATCTCACTCGACTCCATCGGCCCACTAGGGCCCCACCTAGACCGCAAAACGTCTATTTCCATACCCTTTTGTCTACTGCGCATGCGCAAAATGACGTCAGTTTCACGTCTCACCCACCCCGTCGGATTCTCCTTCACGAATGCTTCACATTGATACCTCAATAGGACTCCATAGGACCACTAGTGGCCCACCCAGACCCCAAAACGTCTATTTCCTTACCCTTTTCCCACAATTCCCTGTCTGCGCTTGCGCAGAATGTTGACAACGGCCGAGACACTAGTCCAGGCGGATACCCCCTCACATATGCTTCACATTGATACCTCAAACGACTCCATCGGACCACTAGGGGCTCCCCTAGATCCCAAAACGTCTATTTCCATACCCTTTGTCTAGTGCGCATGCGCAGAATGACGATATTCCAACCCCACACCCACCCCGTCGGATGTCCTCTCACATATGCTTCACATTGATACCTCATACGACGCCATAGGACCATTAGTGGCCCATCTAGACCCCAAAACGTCTATTTCCATACCCTTTGTCTACCGCGCATGCGCAGAATGGCAATATTTCAACCCCACACCCAGCCCATCAGATGCGCCTTCACAAATGCTTCACAATGCTACCTCATACGACCCAATCGGACCATGCAGCGTATTTGAATTCTGGGGACTACTTTTTCTCCGCGGAGGCAGACCGCATCACCGCCAGACATGACCGCATCACCGCGGAGGAATACAAGGTCAAAGGTTGCCAGAACTATAGTGGTCAAAACTTGGCACCCAGCCAATGCTGATGCAATCCCTAACCACAGCGCCAACTGTCGCCACGAAGAGTTACCTCCCTGGAAAATATGAGGTTTTTTTCAGTAGACTATACTACTAACGCATATCTGTAGGGTGTCATTTCGGCAGCAATAAAAAAAATCTGCACCACTTTGGAAACTTACATCCACCCTGGTTGATACCCGCAATGGTCATAGAAATTCATGGTATAGATGAAAATTATCTTGCCGGTGGGGTGAGCAAATTTCTAAAATAAGGCCTTTTTTCAACTTGGCTCCCAGACTATGTGGCGTATAGACGAATATATTCGCATATCCAATTTTGTGCAGAATGTGTGGGCAAACAGAGGAGATATAGTGGGATTGGGAGAGGTACAAGGTTGCTGTTAATAAGACCTTCCACTGGGTGCAATGTCTATATGATATATGAGAAATAGTCCAACAATGGCAATTTTGGCGGAGAGGGGGAAGCTATAGGATACTTGGATATAGAGGACACAATGGAGTGTAAAAGGTAGGGGATTACTAAGGTGCTGGGGAAAGGGAAAGCAGAAGAAAGACATGTTATGTGATTTTTCTGCGTGTTGTGAGAAACCAAGGTTATGGAGTTAAATTAGTAAGTGTGGGGAGAGTATATAGATATTGTCAAGCGGGATCATGTATTAGGGTTGTCGTGTTCCCACGCGGTGCGATGGAGTGCCCAAGGAGGACATCCATCCACATATCCACACTCCATACATCCATACCTACTTGTAACAGAGCAGATCTAATGCTGCCATTTATAGTGCTGTCCCACTGAAATATGCCGTAGGCAAACATGACACCCCACTCAGTCACATTATACTGACACCGAGCGAACCAGTCCTTAATGCTGATCCTAAGTCTTTGGTATGACCCGACCTGGGATTGACCCCAGTACCTAACGCTTACGAGGCCGACGCTCTAACCATTATTCCACCGCAATGCGGTCTGTCAGAATTTTGTCATTAGTAGGCGACTCTACTCTCACAGCTGCGACATAAGCTGGCGACTGCTTGCAGATTCGACCACTAATGACACAATTACGACAACTGCGTCATTAGCAGTTGCTATAGCAATCTCTCATTGTCGTACTTGTGACATTAACCCTATCTGGCCTGGGCTTTTTGGGACCTGTCCAGGCCTGGGGGCGAAAAGGCTCCCCCTAATTATTTTTCTTACCGCTTGAGCTAGGGGGCTGAAACTTATCACACTATGCCCTTCGGTCAAGGTCTACCAGAAAATGTAAAAAAAAATCCAAGATGGCCGGTTTGATGACGTCACAGTGACGTCATTTTCATAAACGACATTTTTTGGTCGATTTTTCGGTCAGATTTTCCGAAATTTTTATTTTTGCAATTTCTCCGCAAAAACTGCATGATAAATTAGTAAATACTAATGTAATTTGAAATAAAATAGTTTTTGCCCACTTTTCATGCGAAAAGCAGAAATTTTGAAGAAATATGACAAAAACATAACTTTTCTGGGACCCCACGTGGCCGCCATCTTGGATTTACCCATGATCCTCTGCTCGGGGGGTTATGCAAATAGGCTAAAAATGAACCCAATAGGATAAACTATAAACTCACGGAGTATCAGCTCTCCATTTTTTGTCCTTCCGGAGATAGCGCAGAAAGTTTGGTAGGGGGGCCATAATGCTCCCCCCCCCCAGGCCAGGTAGGGTTAGCGGGGTTAACAGTGTACATCTCAACCGCTAATGTCACAACAAAGAGTGTATGCAACTTAGTCAGGGGAGCAGTAATTATCTGATGTAAACATCAGTGCATATGATACGTGTACATCCGCTCCCATGCGGAGTTCAGAATATAGTTTTCGTACATGAACCAATTTGCCGTCAGGGGGCGCTGTACTTAATCACGAATTAAATAACATACTCTCTATTTTAGAGGTGCGAAAGTGGGATTCTAATGTCTGTCCATTTCAATTAGTCTTCTAATGTGGGGCTTGTTAAAAATCAGTAGTTAACTCCGCATACATTTTCTTTTTTGCAGCGTGTATAACAAACTGCACTCCACGAAATGACTACCATTACTCAGTGATATCGATAATATATCACGCTTGAAATAACATTATATCGCTTATATCCCATGCCGAGTGAGATTGCCGAATGATAAATCGCAAACACACCTATGACCGTACATGGCAGTGTTGACCTTTGTGCTAGTTAACACGAATACATTATGACGTGTCCCTATGTAATTGAGGTCAGGAACATGAAACAAACGTACTGGAGTTTTATATGGAGAGAATTGCAAAGTTATTTCAAACGTGATATATTATCGATATCACGGAGTAATGGTGGTCATTTGTAGAGTTCAGTTTGTTCTACACGATGCAAAAAAAAAAAAAAAAAAAATGTGCAGAGTTAACTAATGACTTTTGACAAGCTCCAAAGTAAAGTAGACGAATAATTAAAATGGACAGACTATAGTTTGTTGACACCCCTGAACTCATCGAACTTGTTGTCTTGAAGTCGATTTTCTTTGTCGTGAAATTTGATATTTGACCGATCGCTTAGCTATTTCACAGGAATATACTTTATGGTATGTAGGTCTTGATAGCAGGTACAATTTTCTGACTGAAATAAGTATTTGTCGGTCATCCTGGATTCACCGTCAAACTTTCTAAGAACCCATCGGCGCGAAATTTGCAACACGAGATCACATTACCACGTTTGCCCGGCATAATCAGTGCTCTAACTGTTCCACAGAATGAGTAAGCCTTTGGTCATCAGACACTTCATTGCACTAGGGTAGACATTGAATTCCTGGCGGAGATACTTTCCGGATAGGATCAACTTTCCCACAAGGCATTTGATAAACTTACCTCTGTTATCCAAGAAAACAGTATGAAGAAAAGGAATTTTAGAAGCAGAGTAAGGCCATTAATTCTTAGCACACCATCTTGACATCCATCAATATAACGTTACAGTTTCCAGACGTTGTGTCCTCTATAGTACGTCTGACCTGGAGTCCATACATGAGAAACATTACTCACGAGACTTCTAATACAAATTCCAGGCAGGCTTAAACTCAATTACTATAACACTTGTGGAATGTTTTAGCACGCTAATGTGTCGCCTGCTCCATACAGTCTAATAAACAAACAAATAAATTAATAACTTTTACAATATTTTTCAATCTTTTGTTCTAATTGTTGTTAATAATCAATTTAAGTAGTGATATCGCCCGCGCCCTAAAATGTATAAACTTTCCCAGACTCACCTTGTGTCATATAACCATTGAGCACGACCATGAAAACATTCTTTCTTAAATGTATACGCTCAGTTGTTTTTCTTTTTGCAAGTTAGAAGCGGTCAACATTTTTCAGTTCTAATGTTTTCATGTTCTTGGCTTTCAAATCCTTATCACTGACCTGTATTATCTAATCCAAATGAATTTCCATTTCTGCAGACATGCTTTCATTGAGACTGTTCATATAAGCACCTTGAGGACATTGTATTGCACGGTGTTTAAACGGACTGTTCATATAAACACATTGAGGGCATTGTATTACACGGTGTTTAAGGACTGTTCATATAAACACATTGAGGACATTGTATTACACGGTGTTTAAACGGACTGTTCATATAAACACATTGAGGACATTGTATTACACGGTGTTTAAGGACTGTTCATATAAACACATTGAGGCACTCTGATATGGTATTGTGTGATTGTGGTGTTTCCCCATTAACAATGATGTTAATATTGACATTAGAGTGAGCTCCCCTTGACCAGGATATACCAACGATACTCCATTTCGCAGGCTCCAATAACATCCCTGCCTCCAATAGTGGAAGTTGACCTTTACTACGTTGCTATGACGTATAGGGGAAACCAACCAACGCACGGTTCAGTTTGAATCCGACCAAACAACTCCTTTAGTGTTGCACATGAGCGAACTACTTTTCATATGCTCTGTCCAGATAAACAGGGAAAATTATCTCCAGATAATTCTTTTTAACGCTAGGTCAACGGAGGTATTATGCAGACTTGAAAAGTAATCAAAATTTTCGTTAAACATCTATTTTACTATATATGATGTCACTGCCGGCGATGTGCGCGAAGGCCCCGAATCCGGTCCAAAAATCTGACTGGTGGCTGGGGTGTTATTAGACCCCCAGCGAGGTGGTTGGTAGTGATGTTACCAAACTTGAGAAACTTGGAGAGAGAGCGCTTCGCATCTTAGCCAAAATGAGAATTTCACATTTTCCTAAATCATTACTCTTAGCAGATCAGCGTGATCCTATACACATTAAGTCAAATGTTTGTCCTGTTCGAAAGAACCAATGAAATTATCTGTTGGTGGTGTTTTGTGAAGAACCCAGACTAAACGGTAGTCAGGACGAGCACGAATGACGAATGCGGGATTTGGCGGGAGACCATATCGCAGCTGTGGAAATTAGCTAGGGGCCTACATTATTTCTCTCAGTCATTAAGTTTTTTTTTATTTGAAGAAGATCGATTTTAGAAACAACCTGAACATATTTGATAGAAATAAGATCGGTGTCGCCACGGAAACATATCGTCTTTCTTTTGTATGAGAGGTCAGGCTTGCTTTCGTGTTCAACACCGAGGTCATGGACGTGTGTCTGGTGCAAGGCATGTGATTGGCCCGATTTCTTTATCTGCGGAACAATCAGATCCGGCCAATGCGGACACATACTAATATACATCATAGTACGATATACGGCTAATATAAAAGCTGCCGCAGTTTAATCGAAACATTACCAAATTTCAAACTCCTTTCGCAACTGTTCTCTTTGAGGTTACTTGTTTTTCATTCGCTCTCATTTGAATACCCCTAATTTGGTAGATGCTCAGAAACATGCACAGTAGATAAACAAATTGATGGAACTTTCTCAATGTGAATTCTTTTTTAACAATTACATCCAATTCGCATGAAATATTTGCATTCCCCAAATGGCTTGAAAAGTTTACAATTAATTGTCAATATACATTGCTACACGTTATCTAAAGAACCTGAACACAGCTGTAAGAGATCGGCAGAGGACACAGACATAACGGAGAAATTGTAGAAAATCGAAGGCAATGTGATGCCTCCCCAGAGAGCCTAGTTTAACCTGTTCTCTCTTCTGTGATATGACGCGGTGAGGTCTAGATACCACCAGACATCGACGCGGGAGCACGTTTATACCGTAACATCACTGACAAGGCCGACACAACGGAGATATTGTATTGTCAGAGTTGTTCGAGTGTCTCGCGATCTCATCACGTTCGATGGCAGTTGCGTAGAGATGATGCAAAGCCCGTGTACAATTTCCTGATCTCTCTTACAATTCTTGTTTTAAGTTTCTCCCTTGTGACAAGGTAGAGCACGTCAGAGTCACATTTACTGCCTTTGCTCGGCATATTGGGATATTCAACTGTTTCACATAATAAGGAAATCTTGGGTTTCATTGTGGCAAGGGTGATATAGTATTCTATTGAAGATACCTCACAGAGAGGGTCAACTTTTCCACTAGGCATCATTAAAATCCATTCATAACCATACCTTAGATACCGGTATCCTAGAGAAAATTGTTTAGAAAATGAATATCAGAAGCAGATCTCTATCGTATGATGGCCGAGAAGGGACATCGCTGTATTGTGTTATGAATCTGGACCGACAGACGAAGGCAGGATGAGAAGTCGCGAAGGCAGGATGCGAAGTGGCGAAGCCAGGACGCGAAGAACGAAGGCAGTATGCGAAGCGTGAAGTCAGGATGCGAAGGGTGAAGGCAGGATGCGAAGCGCGAAGTCAGGATGCGAAGGCAGGATGCGAAGTGCGTAGCCAGGATCCTAAGATAAGTGAGAGGTGACCGGGCAACTTGATATAGACTAAGTATGTTACATGGAAATTCCTCCTTTATTCACGTCTGTTTGGTTCAAACTCCCTCAGCAATGTCAAGGTGGGCTGAACGGGACTTCAATGCGTTCTACATTAAGAAACGAGAAAGTTCAAACCATTTGATCCATAATCACCCAAATATATCTGTAAATATATCTAAGTTTTTTCAAGCCCGCTCCGAAGCACTTCAACGGGATATGTCTTAATTCTGTATTGTTGGTAACTCGTGTACATGAAGAGTCCACAACAATATCATAATAATAGTAGTATTTTATACTGATCGTAACACTGTAGGGATGGGGGGATTTGGCTTAATGTCACATTTAAGTTTGTTTCACTCATATGGTGACAGTCAGTTTGGTTGGTGGAGGAAGCCGGAGTACCCGGAGAGAACGACCGCCCTTCGGCAAGTAACTGACAAACATTCACACATGGACCAGCTGGGCTCGAACCCGTGCCGGTTCAGCGGTTCGAGGCTAGCGGTCACCAGCGAAGCGCCTTAGACCGCTCGGCCACCGAGGGTCCCTTCGTAGCACAGTAGAACAATGTTAGGTGCTGTGACAATACGTGTATTGTAGATATATATAGGATTATACCATTGTTCTCTTCTTTATTGCTTATTTTCTGATGATGTTGCAATATATTACTCATGTATTTGCTCGGCCTGTAATAGGTGTATTGCAAATAAATTCAAATTCAAAAAAATTGGTCTATTCGCACGAAATGAGATCGGTCCGAAGTTGTTTCGTTTCTTTTTCCATCTTCAGAATCTGTTTTGAGTAGACAAGAGAAGAGGAATCTGTCGTTTACCAGGCTGGAATGAATAAAAATGTCAATCTTCGACCACTGCACGATCAAATCGAGAGAGACTAACCGCAAAATCCAAGTCGAATTGATAATCTCATTAGAGCTGTTACAAGTAGTCGATACTGATCAATCGTTCAATATATCCCTCTTGGTTCCTGTGAGAAGGGGGGAGATGAAACTGAATTCGATCGGTCATATTGTTTGCATGTCACAGACTCCGTCAAGGGTGCTCGAAAAGCGATGAAGTTTTTGTCTGAAAACCTGATATCAAGCAAGTGGGCGTGAGGTCGTGACGAAACATCGCTCTATTCATTTATATCCCTCCGTTATCCGACGTATTCCGGCTGGGAACAAGGGTCTGATGACGGGATCTCTGGTTCGCCATCCGCAATGTGTCACGGATTTTAAACAACCCATTCAGAATTAACAACATGTAAACGACGGGAACTTGACAAATATTCAACACCAGACCATATATAAATAAGTATTTTCTGACAATCCAAGGTATGGGACCAATAATGAAACAGAGTCAGCTGCAAGTCAGCTTCCTACACAAGTTACTTGAAGTATAATAATATACTATTAATATATTCTGTTTTGCCTCAAATGAAACTTGATCTCAGTGTCCTTTTCAGCTGATAACATTGGAACTACATACGCAAGAAGCATGGCGGTTTCTGACATAAAAGATATTTCATATTGGCAATATTATATGTTAGTATCAAACTAATTTTGTTAGAAGGAAAGTAGCATAAATGAGTAACTTCGATTTCGTTCTTTTGGAAGAGAGCAGAGGAGAATCAACCTGTGTATCAAAATAAATCTAGGCCTGATTTGCTCCTCTATAGTAGATGAACTTGGTCTTACAGTTAATTTGTAGAATTGTCTCTCGATTTAGAATCTCCCTATTATTACTCCCATATAGAGGCCCCTTACTGAATACTCGATCCAAATTCAGATATGTATATATGTACGAATTTCCAGGAATGGTAATGACCAATGGAAACTGGGGCTCCAAAGGGACTTATTCATCTAATCGCGCCAGACCACAAACGCCAAGTTTCCAGAGAACTATTCACTCGTCATTGTGCCATTTCTGTCCGGCTTTCGATCTGGGTACACATCACACGAAAAAAGAAAATGATTACACGAGGTGGCCCGAATGGGCCGTGGGAGGTGTCAATGTGTAACACTCATGGGGGAGCATCCGACGGGTTTGGTGTGACGTGGTAATAATGTCTTCCCGCGCATGCGCAGTAGAAAAAGGGCATGGGAATTTATATTTTGGGATCGATATGAACCACTATTGGTCCGATTGGACCGTGTGAGGTATCATAGTGAATTACTCGTAGAGTAGCATCGGACTGGATGCGTATGGCGTGGAACTGACGTTATTCTGCGCATGCGCATTAGAAAAAGTGCGTTGGAATGGATGTTTTGGGGTCAAGGTGGACCACTATTGGTCCGATTGGGCAGTGGGAGGTGTCATAGTGAAGCACTCGTGGAGGAGCGTCCGACTGGTCGAGTGTGGTGTGGACTGACGTCCTTCTGCGCATGCGCGTTAGGGGAGAGCTGGCTTGTTCGCTCTGGCTACCTGGTAGTGTTACCACAGCATGTGTGTGGAGGGGGAAGAGGAGGAGGAATTGGGTGAGTGAGTCAGTGATTGAATCAGTAAGTGAGTGAGTGAGCCAGTGAGGGGGAGTAGTAGAGAAAGGGGAGTTTCGGAGGTGCTAACACTTCAAGGTTACATTCATGGCAATACTTGCAGCGAGAGAAGGGGAATCCCACGCAACGCCATAACGCCTATCTTAACGTCTTGACGCTTTACCTTAACGCCCTAGCATAACACCTTGACGCCATGATGCAGACAGATGAGAGAAAGAAAGATCAACTCGTTCATATAGTTTATTCTCCCCCAATGGTACATCATACCCAAGCTGGGGGAGCCGCGTTGGGTATTTTTACAATTCAAGTATGCTCTTGTCCAATCCGAAGCTGCCATTTGGCATTGCATCTGTCATATCGTTCTTGCCCGTTAGATGTATTCTGGGCTGCTCTTGTCCAATCAGAAGCCGCTATTTCAGAAAGGTCAATCTTCGGCCATGTTCGCTCTGACCCGTTTGTTCTGATCGTCGTCGGGCCGGCCAGGATACTGTAACCGCAACATGTCCTGGAACAGCTGTTTGCGCATTTTGATCGCATTTTGCAGGGCCTCTGTGGGTGGTAGCCCCATATCCTAATTGTGGACCTGTGCGTGGAGTCACCTTTTATTTCAAGCGGTAGCAGGCTATATTGTTCATAGATCGTCATGGCTGTTTTCCTGATACAGGGGCGCATTTTGATATACGCCTGTTGTAATTATCCTGTCCGGCGTCTTCGATCGCCTCAGCAGGAGTATTAATAGCTTCATGCACAATACGATCCCAGAAGGTAGTCTCTTCCTCACTTCCCTTGGACGTAGGCTGATTATCTGACGTCAAGCTCTCCGTATAAGTAGATAGACTCTCAGCAGTCTCTGTTTCGATACCAGTCGGTGGACTCTCAGAATCAGCTGGCATATTCTCAGCATCTGCTACAGTGGAAAAAATCTTCATTCAAATCGACAGTCCTAAGCCGTTTTGTCACAATGCAGTTTGTGACAAAACACGTTGCAATCTGCCAGATGAACATAGATGCGCCTTTTCAGAGTCAGATGTAAGCTTCTGAGTGATCTGACATCATTCATGCTGACACGCCAGCTTCGCGTGTAATTGCGTCATGGTTTGAGTGGATCCAAACGGACAGAAACTGGTTTGTGCCACTCTCGACCTTCACCTTTCCAGAACATAAGAGTAACAACTGATATGTAGAGTAATTTGTCCCTGCCCATCAGCTGGCTCTTGTCATTTGTGTATTAGCATACAAACTCCAACCAGCGCATGTCAGCTGAACGACTTTCGTCTAAGTTTCAAGCACTGTCCGCAATTGAAATATTGTGAACGCGCTCTCAGCGTAGAGATTACTCCGCCAATACAAACCTTCTTCTATCACTGTAATAACCTCATTATTCATTGACAAAAAATCTTTGAATATCTGTTCATTAATAAGATACACTGATTTCACTGCTAAAGCGTTTATGTTATTGAGTTTTGTTTGTGTTTCGCATGAATAAAGTCCATGCGTATGGAACTATCGTAGTGTGTGATGCAATGGATGTAGGGATGGCAGCTTGCCAGGCGATCATATGTGTGACATGTACTAACACCGAATGTATAGCTTTGTCGCTGAACGTAAATCAAAGCACCGTGTTCCAATTATGTTGTTATGACAACCTTTCTGTCATTGCAGGTTAGCGAATAACACAATGAACCTGCGGTTTGGCACTCAGTAGTCTCTCTCCGTTAATCGCTGTACTGTTTGGAAGGTCCCCTTTTCCAATCGAGAATTGGCCAATCAAAACGTCAGCTTCACAAGTAGACAGTTTCAATCAGCTCCGGAGACCACATCGAATAGCTGTCTTATATTCTTCGGAACTGTGCTGGAGAGAAATCCCCATTGACACATACCTGCTGCCTTCCGCTTAATTGTAAGTATTGCGATATACAGAGGTGTGCAAATCTATTGAAACCGAAAGCAGAAAACAGACAGAAAGGTGTGAAGTAGGGGGAGATGGAAACAACATATTCACATCCGCAATTACTACCAGTGTACGTACATACAACACGAATTGTCCGAATCGTCCATAGCACTCGACAGCAGTATACTCTTACCCGCCAGCAAATCGGACGAGTGCGCTGCTTCCGCCTCCAGATGTCACTGGGGGTTGAGAGAAATCCCCATTGACATCTACCTGCTGCATTCCGCTTTCTTTTCTTTCTGTATAAAATGCAAAAACTCAGTTACAGCATCCAGGAAGAGGAGAGATCCCAGTCCTCAGCTGGCGTGGACAAGTCCACTAGAAGATTAGTAGGAAGATTGAGCAGAAAGCAGGTGCCCGGAATCGCACATGCCATATCTAAGTACACGTACTTCGTTATTACAAAGACAATATTAAAAATCATTTCAGTCATCCCATCTCGAACCACATGCTAAATACGAATACGACCATAATTAATGCCCTTTAAAAGGGCCAAGAGGCGTCAATGGGCCCTTTCGACGCCTGACCATAAATACTAGGGGCAGCAGTGGGGTTAGTGACGTCACAAAGGTCAAGAGGTCAATACCCATCTACCAAGGATTCCCCCTTTGGATTTGAGAGAAAAATCCGAGAGCGGGAACTATTCTGGATGCTATAACTTGGGTCAGTCTTTCCGTATGGTTTAAATTGTTTTTCAGTGGATTCGGCAATTCGACGAGGGCCCTTCAGAAGGTAAAAGTATTTTGGGAAAGGAATTGCGCCACTACTTCTAAAAACTCTGGCGTTGAATGTATGTGGATATTGAAAAACTCAAAATGTCTTACGGAAGAACTTGATGCTAAAGGTCACATACCGTACAGACATGTATTCACATGGGATTTCTCGACTCTCTATACCACCATCCCTCATCAGGACTTATTGACCGTCTAAGTTCATTAATAGTATCTGTGTTCAAGAAAACTGATCGTAGATATATTAATGTCGGAAGCCATAAAGCATTCTTTAAAGATATCATTCATGGGATGTTTCTTTGTTTATAGAGTTGCTTAAATTTCTCATTAAAAATATCTATGTGAAATTTGGCAACACAATATATCAGCAGCATATAGGTATTCCAATGGGTACTAATTGTGCACCCCTGTTGGCTGACCTATATCTGTTCTCTTATGAATATGACTATATGCAGGCGCTTTCAAAAACCGATCCATTCAAAGCCCGTTCCTTCTCATTCACCAAACGCTATATAGACGATCTTCTCGCTGTGGATAATCGCTATATAAATGACGCAGTGAAGGATATATATCCACCTTCACTGGATTTGAAGGAAACTACAGATAATCCTACAGGCACATCGTATTTAGACCTATATCTCTATAAAAATGAAGCGGGCCTTCTCTCTCGTCGACTGTATGACAAAAGAGATGATTACAATTTCGACATCGTAAACTATCCCTTTCTGGACAGTAATATTCCAGTGGGACCTGCATATGGCGTATACATATCACGCCTAGTAGCATTTGCTAGATCCTGTGTTAAATGTGACGATTTTAATCAACGTCACAAAACATTGTTGCAGAAACTTATAAAACAGGGCTACACCACCCAAGCGCCTCCACTCAAAGTTTCTCAAATTTGGCGATACATATTGCATGCTGATAGCAAAATACGAGCGTAGCGTGCAAGACCTATGGCGTTACGTTTCGTAACTTGTGTCTAATTCCGCTCCCGGGGCCAGGGGCCGTATGAACCCATGTACTTCAAGATCCTCATGGTACTCATATGAACAGTCACAATCGACGCGTGACTGAGATACATCATTCTTTAGATGACGACTTCATAACGAATATTATGGATTAAGAATACTGATCAGCGATACGGATTTGATATTTTTGGAACATCATGATGTCTTGCCGGCATCATTGAAAACTGTTGACCGCTTCTCTCTTGCAGGAAACTAGGCTATATTTATGTATACTCTGATTGTCTTTTTGAATTTGGTGCCAATACTCTAATATTCTCTAATGGACGACGGCTGAATTATGAATGACGGACCAGACGCTTGTAATGTCACAAACCGCCGTTCAAATATATCTAATATTACCCAGCTATTTAAACCCCACCAACGGAGACTTCTCAGCCATGGTTGGAGAAAGTTTGATAGTGCGTTGATTCACGATCATATCACTTTAACCCTATCTGGCCTGGGCTTTTTGGGACCTGTCCAGGCCCGCGGGTGGGGGGGGGGGCGAAATGGCCCCCCGAAATTATTTTTCTTACCCCTTGACCTAGGGGGTTGAAACTTAACACACTATACCCTTGGATCAAGCTCTACCAGAAAATGTAAAAAAAAACCAAGATGGCCGCTTTCATGACGTCACAGTGACGTCATTTTCAAAAACGTCATTTTTTTGGTCGATTTTTCGGTCAGATTTTTTAAATTTTTCATTTATGCAATTTTTTCGCAAAAACTGCAAGATAATTTAGTAAATATTAATGTGATGTGAAATAAAATAGTGTTTGCCCACTTTTCTTCGCTGAAAAGCAGAAATTTTGAAGAAAAATGGCGAAAACATCACTTTTCTGGTACCCCACGTTGCCGCCATCTTGAATTTACCCATGATCGTTTACTCCGTTGCTTATGCAAATAGGCTCAAAATGACCCCAATATGATAAACTATAAAGTCACGGAGTGTCAACTCTCAATTTTTTGTGGTTCCGGAGATAGCGCAGAAAGTTTGGTAGGGGTGCCATTTTGCTCCCCCCCCCGCCCCAGGCCTGGTAGGTTTAAACAATAAATTACTTAGTGGGTTTAACTAACACACCCAATAGTATACATAGCTTACGTGCAATTCTGTACGCGTTACCTTTGAGAGCGTATAGCCAGAGATATACAAAGATCTGCGTCTTCAGGAAATATAATACCACCCACAATCACTAAAGTATGTCAAGATATACCTTATTTTCGGTTGTATCACCCAGTGAACATACGTGTAATCGAAACTTCCCAAAATCGATTTTTTTTAAAACTCAACTACTTAGATAAAGGACTGGACATTATTAATTTACCTACATGTAGAATCCTGAATGATCCAGAGGTGCGCAACGCTGTACCAAACTATTTTAAGTTCACAGAACCACCTTGCATTTCATATAAGTATACTAAATCTATAGCCACCAAAATATTCATTTACTCCAATGCGGTCAAGGAGTTTGACTGGAACTTTTTCACGTCGGAAGGCTATAGTTGTGATTGTGAATCGTCGAACTTTATCTATACACCATGCAAACATATTGTGACTGGCAACATTGATATAATCAGTGATAAGGACCTTAGAACACTCCTCCTAAGGAAGCGTCTCCAAATATCGTTCGGTTTTTCGTCGAGAAATCTGTGATCTTTTCTCCATATCGCGAATTCCAAAGGTGAGAGAGAATTGAGAATATTTTTCACATAACCCGAATGATTCGCGAAATCGGTTTTCTTTCGCTTTATTAATCGGTTTTCATTCGAGAGAAAACGATATCGCGAATCAGTCGAGAATCCTTCTAAAATTCTTCTCAGTAGTGAAAAGCGATTAAAAACCGATTGAAAGTAGTGCCGCTTTTGACCCTGCCTAGCCTGTTACACTGCTGACATATACCCGTAGATTTGGGAACCAGGTGACTAGTTCCATGCAAAACTAAATATCCCATACATGTGCTCGGCCCCACTGATAGATCCGGGATACGTAAATTCCCTGTTTGATTTTAAATAGTCAAGAGCGGAGATGGATCGGTTGGGCGGTCAGATGTTCAACCGGACTGATAATCGCTGGACTACATTTATTAAGTATAATAAAATAAAGCTTAAGAAAATGTGATAATTCAATGCAGTCTCCTTTAAAATCGCGATGACATTACGTTGCTAAAGCGGCAAATACAGCTCAATTTTACCTGGGCATATACTTTATGTAGCAACCTCACACATAGCGGCGTATAACATGTTAATCTGTGAATGACGTAAGTGTATTCATTCGCCTATCGATGGTTTCGCGATAGTCTCTCGAAGCTTTCTCGATCAGAATTTCTCGACATTCTCTCGATCAACATAAAACCATTGATACTCGATGGATCAAACAAGACGAATAAAGAACGATATCGAGAAAATCGATCGAGAAATTCGAAAACGATTTCGCTTTTTTTCATATTTTTCTCTCGACATTTTCTCGAAGAATTCCCGATAGAATCGAGATTTCTTCGAGAAAACCAACGAAAATTCTCGATGGAAGAAAAAACGATTAATGAAGACGCTTCCTAAATATAGACAAACGAGAAGAGTAATTCTGAAGGCCGACCAGAAGATGGTCTTGTCTGCATTGGGACAGTACGGTAATGTTTAGTCTATGCGAGAAATAGTTGAACCTACAGTACTCGCTGATTGGCTGGATCTCACCAAGAGCTAGATCGTTGAAACCATCTGCCGTATTGACAGAAGTTCCCTTCCCCAAGCAAAACAAGTACCGAGAAACCTCAATTCGCAAGAAGTTCTAGCAAATCTCTAGAGTGAATTCGTCATAGTCCCAGAAGACAAAGCTCCAAATAATATAATATTCATATGCAAATATTACTATTACCAGGTGCTGGTTAAGGAATTGAGTGTAAATATATAATCATACTCTCTAAAATAATTCGATTGAAAATTCAATCTATCAGATTTGAATTAGTGACCAATCTATTCGATTGAATATTCCATCTATTAGATTGAAAATTTCAATCTAGTAGATTGAATTTTCGGTCTACAACAGATTCATTTTATCGTTTTCAATCTATTAAGATTGAATATTTTTCCTCCAATAATAAATTGGTCACTAATTTCAATCTGATAGATTGAATTTCAATCTAATTATTTAAGAGAGTATAATACGTCTACTTACTCCCAAACTGTATTTACTCCGGAAGATTTATTTAACAATCACAAAAACTTTCTCAAGGAAAGAGGTATTTCTCTTCCAACCAAGCATAACGACATACCAAAAGTATACTGGACTCCCATAATGCATAAATCACCATACAAAGTTAGATTCATAGCTGGTTCTAGAAGCTGCACCACCAAGCTTCTTTCAACCCTGTTGACGAGGGCCCTTCAGGAGGTAAACACATTTTGGGAAGGTATTGCGCTACTTTTTTCTAAAAACTCTGGCGTTGAATGTTTGTGGACATTGAAAAACTCGAGATGTCTTACGGAAGAACATGATTCTAAAGGTCACATACCGTACAGGCATGTATCCACATGGAATTTCTCGACTCTCTATACTAGAATCCCTCATCAGTACCTTATTGACCGTCTATTCATTAATAGTGTCTGTGTTCAAGAAAACTGATCGCAGATATATTAATGTCAGAAGCATTAATTGAAGCATTCTCTACTACATACAAGAGATTTTATCGGTCATGGAATGTTTGTTTATAGAGTTGCCTGAATGTCTCATTACAGATATCTATGTGAAATTTGACAACACAATATATCAACAGCATACTGGTATTCCAATTGGGTGTTAATTGTGCACCCCTGTTGGCTGTCCTCTATCTGTTGTCTTATGAATATGACTATATGCAGGCGCTTTTCAAAAACGATCAATTCAAAGTTCCGTCTCATTTACCAAACGCTATATAGACGATCTTCTCGCTGTGGATAATCGCTATATAAATGACGCAGTGAAGCATATACATCCACCTTCACTGGATTTGAAAGAAACTAAAGATAGCCCTACCGGCACATCATATTTAGATCTATATCTCTATAAAAATGAAGCGGGCCTTCTCTTTCGTCGACTTCATGACAAAAGAGATGACTATCTTTCTGGACAGTAATATTCCAGTGGGGCCTGCATATGGCGTATACATATCTCGCCTAGTAGCATTTGCTAGATTCTGTGTTAAATGTGACGATTTTAATTGACGTCATAAAACATTATTTCAGAAACTTATAAAACAGGGCTATACCACCAAGCGCATCCACTCAAAGTTTCTCAAATTTGGCGATACATATCGCATGCAGATAGCAAAATACGAGCGTATCGTGCCAGACCTACGACGTTACGTTTCGTAACTTGTGTCTGAATCGGCTTAACCCGGGACTAGGGGCCGTATGGACCCATGTACTTGAAGATCCTCATGGTGCGCATATGAACAATCACAATCAAAGCGTGACTGAGATACATCATTCTCTAGAGGACGACTTTACAACGAATATCATAAGGATTAAGAATACTGATCAGCGAAACGGATTTGATATTTTTGGAGCATGATGATGTCTTGCCGGCATCATTGAAAACTGTTGACTTCTCTCTTGCAGGAAACAAGCCTATGTTTATGTATACTATGATTGTCTTTTTGAATTTGGTGCTAATGCTGTTATATGGAATATGGAGAAGGTCTTTGGATTATGGACGTGGATATTCTTTCATGGACGACGGCTGAATTTTGAATGACGGACCAGGCGCTTGTAATATGAGATTATATGTCCTTCAATGGGGTCAAGAGGCGTATACGTGCCCCTTAAGCGACGTCACAAAGTTCATATGCAAATTTCCATGCTCAATGCGACCGAATTTTCTCAAGAGCCGTCTACATGCCCTTTCGGAACCTGGGGCATTTTCGGTTAGCTACGGTATACAAATGAACCAAATCACATTGTTGCAGGAAAAACCAGGTTTTATTTTCATACCAGAGAACACAACATATATACAACAGTTATTTCCCCTTATCAACGACAGGGGTCCAGTGGAATATCCTTTACTTTAGGATATTCCACAAATATCCTAAAGTAAAGGATATGGAAACAAAAATGTTTCCATCACTATAAATATCCAGATACGTCGTGGTCACATCATCTGGGAGAACTTTGCGCTTGGGGTAAAAGACGGTGAATGCGTCCCGCTGCTGGGTGTAGCAGCGCATCTTTTTCTGTACGACCAGGAATCCTATGTTGGTCCAACTGGCACTGGTCTGGCTTTGTAGTACATCGAGGTACATGGCTTTGGTGGTGTTATTATCCCAACGGCTGACTCATTTACAACTGAATTTGTTGTTGTTGTCGCCCTCACTCTCGCATTAGTACGTTTTTGAGCAGAGGGCGATCATGACCTCACCCGTTCATTCTAACCTGAAGAGATCGAAGGTCCTTTTATCATAATCACAGGGCCCTGGTGCGGCAGCCATCGATCTCGTTCGGTTTCATAGTGTTCTCGCAGTTCCAGTTTGATCAATGATTCCCAGCGCGGGTTGGAAACGACCATCCGTATCCATCTACATCAGCTGCCAGTCTGACGGGTCGAAGAACACGCCCATAAATGAATTATAATGATAATTGACATGCCGGGCAAAAATGCATGGTGTCGTGGTGGCGTTTTTTTAACCACAACAACACGTACCATCAAAAGAAAGTTGTACTGAATGAGACCTTCTCTTTCGCGAAGAATGGTTATCCCTAAAAAGGGGCCTTTGGGTGATTTTAGAGTGTTTCCTCACAGTTCAGGGAGAATCCATTGGAGGCGTGGCCTGACGTATTGCCCGGTTGATATCGAGCCGTACAGGTACTCAAGATCTGGCCTGTCCCCGCACTCTTTCTGAGTTATACACGCCCATCCTACGTGTTGCCCCACCTCTGCTTTCTATCAACATCGCCTCTGTGCATCGCATCGGTGGTCGGACACCCGCCTTGGACATTCTCGTCTTCTTTCTGGTCATTACCCGCACCTCTACATTTTTTTCACTCCACCAGTTGCACTTGTAGCTATAACTGGCCATGATCCTTCTTCGTCAAGAGTTTGTGCTGAAATGCACGCCCTTAACCTAGACCAAAACATGTATTTGTTCTGTAGGATGATTTCATTGGCTCTCTATTTCACTGCGGCGCTCTTACATTGGTTTGTTTTCTGAGGCATTGACTGGCTACATTTCACCCCACCCTAGTTCACTGGTCAGATAATTTCTCAAACGGCTGATTGACTGACCTATACCAACTTGGTTAAAATTAGAATCCCACATTTTATAGTCACTTGTTTATCCTCGTAACGTATTGTACAGGTTCGTGCAAAGTGAATTTCCAACCGTAAGTTGCCTTGTTTGGTGAGGTTCAGGTGATGGTCGTTCTCTAAGGCGGTCAGATCGAAACAGAACGTGTTCTATCGGTACCAATTCTTGTGGTACATGCATGTATTTCAAGCCTCGGGCAAACACTTCCCATTCTTGAGGATGCATGTGTGACCTGCGTTGATGCATCAAGTCATTCACTAAATCAGTAATGGCGGCTGTGGACAAGTAGTGCTGGCTATACGCGTTGTGCTGGCTGTGCGACTGACGCAGGACTTGGCTCAGGGGTCTTGTATTGCCTCATGAACGTGATGTACCGCTGAGGCTTCTGATTGTACTGTTGTACTTTCTCACTGTCGCTTAACCCCGGTCGTTGTAGGATCGGTTGCATCTCGTGATCGATTGTGTTCATCGTCTTCACCGTAGGTGAGATCGGATATTTCGATTGGAGGATTTGAAACAGGCGTGGTTCGATAAGGACCAATTTTTGCCTGTGGTTCATTGTCGACCGGGGAGTCCACCGAGTAGGGAGCAGCTAACGGAAGCAGCTAACGGGGCTAAGAAAGCCACCTTTCTGTAAGATCTTTCTCTTCTGTACCTCTGAACCCGGGTTCGGAGATTTGTCTTATGCTTGGCCAACTTGGTCTTCTGAGCCGGAGTCAGTGGCACGTTCACTTTTAAGACGTTATGGCCGATCTTAAACAGACAGCGTGCAAGGTCAGGGTCGGCGCCGCGTACTATAGTCCGAACCAACTCAATTCACGGAGCGTCGAAGCGCGCTTCTGTACTCGAGCGGACATATACGGCGGGTTTTCCGGCGTAGTTTTCGCTGCAATGCTTGGTGTGGGGCTCGATGTTGACCTGGACTGTATACCCGGTGTGGTGAATCAGGTTCATGGCGCTAGCGTGGAGGAGGTCTGTAGATTCGTCTGACCTGCACTTACGACTGGTGGTTGTGTCTTTGATGGGATAAGAAGAGTACTGAGGTACGCCACATCGTAAAACACATCCCCATATAAAATGCCCAGCAGGGTAAGCAATGTCATCGCAAAGCCCACTTGTGTTTTGCACGTTTTTGGATACGCTGTGTTCAGAAGCAGCTGCTGTTTGTAAATAGCACTGTGTTCATAGTCGAGCGTAGAATGAACGCTATCGGCTGTGGTTCGTGGCTTTATTGCCGTTTCATCTGGTTGTCCGGGACCCAGGAATTGACGGAACTGCGCCAGCCTTGCCATTTCACGAGATGCACCGTCTTACCTCGGCGTCGCTCGGTTTTCAGGATATCTTGCATAACGCTCAAATTCAGGATGCGGTCCACAATGAAGTAGTTCACCACGGACTGTAATTCTTGCTCGTAAAACGTCCCTTGTCATGGCTCCCCCTGAAGATCCTCCCGTTCATATACTCGCGGTTGTCGGGATATGCGGCGTTTAATCAAGAAGTGCTTATCGCTCCAGTTGGGAAGATTTTTTCTCCGGCTTCGTCCAGCTCATCGTCCATAGCAAGTGGCCAGTTCAACTCATCTGATGACTGCTCTTCCTTTGTAAGAACCTGATCCACATCCGCCAGGACATCTTTCAACGCGGACCATAGAGCAGGGTGGGCTGTACCCCCATCTGTACCCCCATCTGGCCGAGCCAAATGAACAAAGAAAGAGCCGCGTCGGACGTACACATTGTGCCACAAGTGGATGAAGTCGCCGACCAGTTCACCAGACAACACCCGTTCAATTTGATCCAACCCTCGCGGGACAGACGAATGTGAGCCGGCCGCGGTTGTGTAGGGTCCGCATCACAGATGTCTCTCTCCTCCATGATATCGACCTTATCCGCATAGACGTACAGGAAGATCTCGTGGGTCAAGCTGAGAAACGCCCGTATTATATGCTGCGTCCTGGTCAGTACGTGATTGACACAAGATGTGACTCACCCTTGTATATATAGGGAGGAAAAGTCGATGAAATGAGATCAAAGGATAGGGAGTCCGATCATTTCAGTCACGTAGGCGTCGTTGTCGAGTCCATGCCAAAGCATCCAAAATCTTCAGTTGGGCCAGTGACGTATCCAGGGGCGTAATGGTGAAGGGCTGGTCGTACACGATGGTATTGTGACTGGGGTAAAAGTACCGGAGTTGGTCCGTTTCATAATGCCGTAATAAATAGTCGAAGGTAAGTTTTAACTTGAAGGCAGTGGCTTGGTCCTCAAAAATGATATAGGCGCAGTGGTGTAGGCTGGTGTTATTATCTAACCGGAAATTATACAGGTCCAATATAGGTCCAAAACAATGCCGGACGGTAGGCCAATGACGTTGGTACATCGCATTCACAGCCTCCTGTATCGGTAACACCTCCATTGGCGGTTTGTCGGGATCTGTGGTAAAGTTGCCCTATTCAGTGGGGACTGGATTCCTGACGAGTGGCGAGCGAGAACTTTCAGGTCCCATGGTTTAAAATAAGTGAGTACAGACTAATATGGGGCATCATGGGATAGCAACATGAAACGTACATCCCATATCATCGGTGAATATCTGACGCCGGAGTCGAATTTCCTTCTGGGTGCTTTCAATTGGATTCTGACGCCATACCGGTCTCCGTTGTATGGATGTGATTATCACTGGGTTGACTGAGTATATCCGGGTAATCTATGGCGTCGTCGTCCTCTGACGGTGAAATACGGGCGTCTTTGTAAGTCACGGAGATGAGAGCCGGATAGTCCCTTTCGTCTTTCTCCTTGACGCGGTTGATAATTTGCTCATTGGGCTCGGCAAGTGCGTCCTCAATAGCACGAGACCAGACCAACTGGACGGCTGACCGTTCGTCCGGTATAAACAGCCGGTCCACAATAGACACCACATTTTCAATGGCCGTCCATAGATCAGGTTCTACGGTGAAGCTTCGGGTGGGATCCTGGTAACGCCCCAGCGTGCGAATCATGGTCCACGGTGTACGCAGATGGCATTCTCCACGTGGATGAGGTCACCATCGAGCTCACCGCTCAACACGCGTTTAAATTTGTTCCAGCCATCCCTTTTTGGCGTAACCGTTTTTGATGTGGACTCAGGGCCCGACTAGCAAATATCCCGATCTTCTACGATGGTGAGTTTATCCTCATAGACGTGTAACCCCACCTCGGTTGTAACGGGAAGGAGCGCTCGTAGGACTGGCGACATGGTCGACGAACTGACGCGTGATGAATGACCCACACCGTCACTGACCGACATATTTATAGTTCATTGGTTCGTCCGGTGATCAGCCCTATTTATTCACCCCACTTATCCCGGAGGCTTATCCCGGAAATGACCGCATCACCGCGGAGGAAAAAGTCGCTGAAATGCGCTCAAGGACCTTTGCCGGAACTATAGTAAACTTGGCCTCTGTGACGTCACAAAGGTCATTGGTCAACCTTACCTTTAATAAGATTCATACTGTGGAAACGACTTAAAATTCTTGTGGATGAAGAATAATGCTCAGTTATTAGGTTTTTTGTATAGAACATCATCATATCTTTCTGATAATAGAGAAGAAAAGCAACTCCGAGTAGGGATGACAATTTCATTCTGTATATTTCGCTATTAGTTATAGCATCTTCAGCAGTGAACAAAGTTACAAACAGCTCTATACGCGCAGTATATATACAAGGTATAATGTGATCTTAGCCAATACACATATATGAATAGGTAAGCCAGTAATGTCAGTCAGATTGTACAGATATTAAAATGTCATTTTCAGAAAACTGTTGCAGACATTAAATGTTAGGTGATAGCAATATACAAAATTATGTTGTGATTACAGGTGATACAATACACACTCTAATTGATGAAAACAATACACAACGAATAAAGTATGGCGATATAGCGCGTATATATCTACATTGAATCTTTCTATATGTCATGAAGTTCAGATAAGGACTGTCTAATATAGGTATAATTTTCTTGGCAATCCACATTAGAATCTACAAATGTTGTAACTTGCATGGCAATATACAATTATGAAACGATACACAGTCTAATTTATGAAAAGAAAACTGGTTAATCTATAAATGATATTACCTAAATAATTTTAAATCCTTTGATGCTTTCAAACCTTGGTTTAAAATTGGTTTTTGCCGGCGTATGGCTAAGGCTTCTTTGAATAACACTTGAGACCAGTGAGCTGCTGTATCAATAATTTTAGTGTTTGATTCTATAAGCCACAACAAAGAGATCGGGTCATCATCAAAAGAGCCATTTGCTAAATCAAACATTTGACGAATGTAACTAAAATTGTCGCACTGGCTTAGATGGTTAAACACCTCGGATTTGGAAGAAGCATGTTCTTTCAGGCGCGCAGTAAAGCATCTGGCTGTTTTGCCGATGTACTCTGATTCGCATCCTGGACATGAAAATTTATATATAATAGAGCTTCTATATGTTGTTCGGGTGGGGTTCTTCTGGTTGACAATAAATTTGTTTTCTTTGTCTCCCATAAAACAATGTAACGCGCCCTTCCCAGAGTATATTTTCTGATTTTCTTGAGGCATTGTCGAAATATTCTTTCACCTTCCCAAGCAATGTACGGTAGTCTTATCCATATTTTGGGCATATTTTCATCATTGGTAGACCTGGTAGCTACTCTCGGTAAGCTGTATTTGTTTGTTAAATTATTCACTTACTTTCTGGCGGTATGTCTGGAGAATTCACTCCAAGGCATAAATTTCCTAATGATAGACAGTTCCCTTATTAAGTTAATAGGACTGCCACAAATCTTATGTGCTTTGAAAACAAGTGATCTAACCCAATCTGTTCTTCTTGACCAAGGCTCAAAACTATCCGCATGAATGTACTGGCCAGTGTGAGTGGGCTTTCGGTAAACTGTAGTATCAGAATTTGATATAGTAATATCCAAAAAGTGCATGTCTTCAGAACCAACAAAATCATCAAAAGTGAATTTAAGTTGTTTGTGGAATGAATTTAGCTTATTTAATATCAATGAGAAGTCTGTCGGCTTTGCTAGGACTAGAGTATCATCGACAAAACGTGCATAGAATTTTATGACATCTTTAGACACAAGGTCATAAATTATGGTCTGCTCAAGTTCTGTCATAATTATATTGGCTAAGGCGGGGCCTAATGAAGAACCCATAGAAACTCCATCAAACTGATGATACAAATTCCCACTGCATGAAAAAGTTCTTTGACATGCATCCCTTATCAACGTTCTCAGAGTGTTCTTACGGAGACTTATTGTTATCAGTTTCTTCTTGTAAATACGGTCAACAATAACATTTATGACTTTTGTCAGTGGCACAGTGGCACAATTTTAAACCAAGGTTTGAAAGCATCAAAAGATTTAAAATTATTTAGGTAATATCATTTATAGATTAACCATTTTCCTTTTCATAAACTAGACTGTGTATCGTTTCATAATTGTATATTGCCATGCAAGTTACAACATTTGTAGATTCCCATCAATTCTAATGTGGATTGCCAAGAAAATTATACCTATATTATCTTAAGATGACAGTCCTTATCTGAACTTCATGACATGTAGAAATATTCAATGTAATCGCCATACTTTGTTGTTTATTGTTTTCATCGATTAGATTGTGTATTGTATCACCTGTAATCACAACATTTGTATATTGCTATCTCTTAACATTTAATGTCTACAACAATTTTCTGAAAATGACAGTTTAATATCTGTCCAATCTGACTGACATTACTGGCTTACCCATTCATATATGTGTATTGGCTAAGATCACATTATACCTTGTATATATACTGTACGTTTCGAGCTGTTTGTAACTTTGTTCACTGCTGAAGATGCTATAACTAATAGCGAAATATACAGAATGAAATTGCCATCCCTACTCGGAGTTGCTTTTCTTCTCTATTATGAGTATTATAGTGAGCTATATAATAATTTAGTGTTTCCAAGATGTTAAAAAAAAAATTAAATTAAAAAAAAAAAAAAAAAAAAAAAAAAAATCTCTGACAAAACAGTGCTACTTAATCCTGTGGTCCGCCGACACCCGAATTTCCCCATGTGTACAGGGATTCATGGCAAAACTGGGTAATGGGCTTTAACATGCTTCTTTCATCAGTTGATATCATGAATCGAGACATAGCAGGGTAGGGACATGTAGAACGGTGTAGGTTGTATAGAACACATTTTTAAGATATCCACTGTCATTGTGGGAAATAAATATATTCTTGAAAAAAAATCAACAATTATTAACAACAACAATAACAACAAGAACATCAACAACATTGACGCAGACACTCACTGCTAACCAAGCCACTGCGGTGATAATCACATACTTACTAAGCGCATACGAACATGGCTTTTCTATAGGGAAAAATCGCTTTCATGCAATTCCAGTGGTTTAAAATTGTCTGTTCCTGCAGCCGTTTAGACGAAAGGTAAATGCAATCAAAGCCAGGAGATTGAACAACAGTGGAAATATTCGTAGCGGTCGTACCACGGCTAGATTTAAGTTAAGAAAATGTGACGCAGTTAAGTTGGGCGAGTTTACCTATGACAATTTCCCTTTTTGACACGGAACAGAGACAACAGCTAATATTGAAGATGTATGTGATTTCCCTCCTCCCCCACCCCCCAAACTCCACAGTCATTTGATCCGCAGGATTGACCTTCGTCGATTTGTTGCTGTTGTTAATTATTATTTTCTAAATAATAAAATTATTTCCCATCTTTTCATACACCAAGTCTTAGTAGATAAAGTATATATCGATAGTTTAAACATGGAACACGCAGTCGTGATATTCACTGCCAATGTGGTTTTTGTAATTAAAGGTGTGAAATAACTATATTGTTTAAGAAACGAATAAGTGTTAACGAAAACGACAACAACAACGACGAATACCACCACAGCTGATGACTTCACGGTGCCTCCTTCGCTCCAGTCCCCGCCATTCCCATACCATATTGTTATGTTACCTCACCTATACCAC